>OZ024791.1:9050348-9174888 GCA_964017065.1 Haliclona indistincta
CCACTGATAACCAACGATAACCAAAAATAACCAACAATAACCACTGATAACCAACAATAACCACTGATAACTAACGATAACAACTGATAACCAACAATAACCACTGATAACCAACAATTAGTAACGGTTATTGCCCTCACACGAGGGCAATATCCGACATTAATGACCGCGGGAAAGTCGGTTGCCCGAGACTGTACGGGGGCAGCCGACTTTTCCGAGGTCATTAATGTCGGTTATTGCCCTAGTTGTGTAGGGCAATAAATGATTTATTACATTGTTCATCACTGTGAGCGCAAGAACATCGCGAACTTTTCAAACTCGCAAAGACGCAACGGTCTGTTGCTATAGAAGACGCTGCGGGTGGTCAATAACCTACATTAATGCCCTCGAATAGATCAATCTGATTGGTCAAAGATGACGTACTATGTAATAACAACTGATAACCAACGATAACCAACGATAACCAAGAATAACCAAGAATAACCAATTTTAACCACTAATAACCAACAAAAACCATTGATAACCAACTATAACAACTAACAACGAAAGTGCGTGGAATTTTATGCCCCACAAAATAGCAGATACTAGTGGGCCATCGTCAATAAATTATCAATAAATTTTTGGCGCACGTGTTATCCTTTGTGAAAAGTCAGCCAGCATTGATGCCTGAAAGCCAAGTTACCGTGCGTTTTAGCTGCACAAAAGTTGACGCCAGGCTTCGTTTGTCGCCCAACTTGAACACGGGCGTTCGCCATTATAGACCTGGCGAGTGTGCGCTTGGAGGCGAGTGCCCTGGGCTCCCATCGCTCGTAGATCTTCGCTTACAAGCTACAGAACAGCTACAGCAGCTACAAACACCACGAGAAGACTGCAGGTGGTGGGGTACAAGTCAGTTAACTCCCGGTCTCTTCGGCGATTGGGATAATACCTCGGTGGTTAATTATGCCATCCTCGGGCTCCGCCCTCGAACAGCATAATTAACCACCTCGGTATATATCCCGCATCGCCTCAGAGACCGGGAGTTAACTATTACATAACCACTGATATCCAACGATAACCACTGATAACCAACGATAACCACTCATAACCAACCATAACCACTGATAACCAACGATAACCAACTATAACCACTGATAACCAATAATAAACACTGATAACCTAGAATAACCACTGATAACCAACGATAATCACTGATAACCAATAATATTATAACCACTGATAACCGACAATAACCACTGATAAGTAATAGTTAACTCCCGGTCTCTGAGGCGATGCGGGATATATACCGAGGTGGTTAATTATGCTGTCCGAGGGCGGAGCCCGAAGATGGCATAATTAACCACCGAGGTATTATCCCGATCGCCGAAGAGACCGGGAGTTAACTGACTTGTACCCCACCACCAGTCTTCTCGTGGTGTTTGTAGCTGCTCGTAGCTGTTCTGTATCTTGTAAGCGAAGATCTACGAGCGATGGGAGCCCAGGGCACTCGCCTCCAAGCGCATACTCGACAGGTCTATAAATGGCGAACGCCCGTGTTCAAGTTGGGCGACAAACGGCGAACGCCCGTGTTCAAGTTGGGCGACAAACGAAGCCTGGCGTCAACTTTGTGCAGCTAAAACGCACGGTAACTTGGCTTTCAGGCAGCAATGCTGGCTGACCTTTCCCAAAGGTTAACACGTGCGCCAAAAATTTATTGATAATTTATTGACGATGGCCCACTAGTATCTGCTATTTTGTGGGGTATAAAGCTCCACTCACTTTCGCCGGGTGGGTAGGTGTGGACAAGGGACTAGTGCCACTTTGCCACTTCCTGGAAAATATCCATATTTGCCTGTTTTAACTTTAATATCCTGGAAAATATCCATATTTTCCTGTTTATATGGGATATATACCATGCCATTTTCCTTTGATCTTTGGGTGTGGTGGGGTACAACCAAGAATAACCACTGATAACCAAGAATAACCACTGATAACAACAATAACCACTGATAACCAACGAGAACCAAGAATAACCAACTATAACCACTGATAACCAACAATAACAACTGATAACCAACGATAACCAATGATAACCAACAATAAGCAAGAATAACCAACTTTAACCACTGATAAGCAACAATAACCACTGATAACCAAGACTAACCACTGATAACCAAGAATAACCAGTGATAACAGCAATAACCACTGATAACCAACGATAACAAAGAATAACCAACAATAACCACTGATCACCAACATTAACCACTGATCACCAACGAGAACCACTGATAACCAACTATAACCGCCGATAACCAACGATAACAACTGATAACCAGCAATAACTACTGATAACCAACAATAACCAAGAATAACCAACTTTAACCACTGATAACCAACATTAACCACTGATAACCAACAATTACAACTGATAACCAACGATAACTGCTGATAATCAAAAATAACCCCTGATAACCAACAATAACCAACTTTAACCAATGATAACAAACAATAACCACTGGTAACCAACAATAACCACTGATAACCAACGATAACCACTGATAACCAACAATAACCACTGATAACCAACTATAACCACTGATAACCAACGATAACAAAGAAAAACCAACAATAACCACTGATTACCAACGATAAACACTGATAACCAACTGTGACCACTGATAACCAACGATAACCAAGAAAAACCAACAATAACCAATGATCACCAAAGATAACCACTGATAACCAACGGTAACCAAAATCAAACTATGACATGAATAATTCTCTTTGATGTAATGAGGTGTCCAAATTCCCATATACACCTGCAGCAAAGCCATACAATGCACCACTTATTATACCATTAGCCATACAATGCACCATACAATGCCATACAATGCACCATACAAGCCATACAATGCACCATACAATGCACATAGTTTAAATAGGTTAAACACCTCGTTGCCATACAATGCACCATACAAGCCATACAATGCACCATACAATGCACATAGTTTAAATGGGTTATAAACCTCGTTGTCGGTGTATATGTGAATTTGCACACCTCGGGCTTCGCCCTCGGTGTCCAAATTCCATATATACACCTCCACCTCGGTGTTTAACCTATATATAACCAACAATAACCACTGATAACCAACAATAACCACTGATAACCAACGATAACCACTGATAACCAACGATAACCAAGAATAACCAACAAAAACCGCTGATAACCAACAATAACCACTGATAACCAACGATAACAACTGATAACCAATAATAACCACTGATAACCAACAATAACCACTGATTACCAAGAATAACCACTGATAACCAAAAATAACCACCAATAACAACGATAACCACTGATAACCAACAATAACCATTGATAACCAAGAATAACCACTGATAACCAAGTATCACCACTGATAACCAACGATAACCACTGATAACCAACGATAATCACTGATAACCAACAATAACCTAAAATAACCAACAAAAACCACTGTTAACCAACAATAACCAAGAATAACCAACAATAACCACTGATAACCAACAATAACAACTGATAACCAACGATAACCAACAGTAACCGAGAATAACCAACTTTAACCACTGATAACCAACAATAACCACTGATAACCAACAATAACCACTGATAACCAACAATAACCACTGGTTACCAACAATAACAACTGATTACCAACAATAACTAGTGATAACCGACAATAACCAAGAATAACCAACTTTAACCACTGATGACCAACAATAACCACTGATAACCAACAATTACCACTGATAACCACCGATTACCAAAAATAACCACTTATAACCAGGAATAACTACTGATAACCAACAATAACCACTGATAACCAACGATAACCACTGATATCCAACAATAACCAAGTATAACAAACATTAACAACTGATAACCAACAATAACAACTGATAACCTACGATAAGCAACGAAAACAACTGTTAACCAACAATAACCAAGAATAACCAACAATAACCACTGATAACCAACGATAACCAAGTATAACAAACATTAACCACTGATAACCAACAATAACAACTGATAACCAACGATAAGCAACGAAAACCACTGGTAACCAACAATAACCAAGAATAACCAACGATAACCACTGATAACCAACGATAACCAAGAATAACCAACAATAACCACTGATAACCAACAATAAGTATTAGTTATTGCCCTCACACGAGGGCAATAACAGACTTTAGTGACTGCGGGAAAGTCGGTTGCCCGAGTTGCGGTCGAGGGCGCAGCCCGAGACTTTACGAGGGCAGCCGACTTTCCCGAGGTCATTAATGTCGGTTATTGCCCGAGTTGTGTAGGGCAATAAATGATTTATTGCATAGTTCATCACTGTGAGCGCAATAACATCGTGAATTTTTCAAACTCGCAAAGACGCAACGGGCTGTTGCTATAGAAGACGCTACGCGCAGTCAATAACCTGCATTAATGCCCTCGAATAGAGCAATCTGATTGGTCAAAGATGACGTACTATGTAATAACATCTGATAACCAACGATAACCAATGCTGTAGATAATTCTTATGCTGTAGATATCAGCTCTCCTACGCATGCATGAATACAGTGCATACGAGCCCCACCCACACTTGTTTGCGGCGGTTATAATTATCTGGCAAGGCAGAATGGTGATTTTGCAATTGCTAGCTTACCGTTCTTCGAAGACTCCAGACAAATATGTGTTCTCCATGATCTATACGGCGTGGCGATACTCAAGCTTGTTCTTGGTCACGTGCGCTAACCACAGCTTGGTCACGTGCGTATTGACAATCACTATAATTATTAATTGCGTCTAACACTTAACTGACAATGGATCACGATCGAGAAGTCGCGGAATTTATATCGCCGTTTCGCTAAAAACTAAGTTCAAAAGGCACATGCCAGGAGAATTTCACGACTGTTCGTGGGTGTTTTGGTCTCGGCACTGCTCACGTAAAGGTGCTAGGCGAGTGGAAGAAAGAAAGAAAGAAAAAAGAAAACGAAGTTGACGAAACTCGATTTTCACCGTTTCCAGGTTCGTCACTTTAGTAACAATCTCGAGCAATCTCCTTGCTACTGTAAGATGGGGCAACGACAGATAGCAGATTTAAGTGTCTTTAGACGTATAAAATTCATCACCAGGCGAAATATCAGCGTTTGAACGCTAATACATTGTATGTAGCCGCCATCTTGTTTTCTCGTTCAACCCTACATAGGGAGACACTACCGTGTCTCCCTAATACATAGTACGTCATCTTTCACCAATCGGATTGCTCTATTGACCGCGCGTAGCGTCTTCTATAGCAACAAACCGTCGCGTCTTTGCGAGTTTGAAAAATTCGCGATGTTATTGCGATCACAGTGAAGAACAATGTAATAAATCATTTATTGCCCTACACAACTTGGGCATTAACCGACATTAATGACCTCGGGAAAGTCGGTTGCCCTCGAACAGTCTCGGGCGGCGCCCTCGACTGTACTCTGCCAACCGACTTTCCCACGGAACTTAATGTCGGTTATTGCCCTCGCGTGAGGGCAATAACTAATACATAACCAACGATAACCACTGACAATCAACAATAACCACTGATAACCAACGATAACCGCTGATAACCAAGAATAACAACTGATAGCCAACTATAACCATTGGTAACCAAGAATAACCACTGATAACCAACAATAACCACTGATAACCAACAATAACCACTGATAACCAATGATAACCACTGATAACCAACAACAACCACTGATAACCAACAATAACCACTGAAAACCAAGAATAACCACTTATTACCAACGATAACCACTGATAACGAACGATAACCACTGATAACCAACAATAACCACTGACAACCACAAGAACCACTGATAACCAACAATAACCACTGATAACCAACGATAACCACTGATAACCAAGAATATCAAAGAATAACCAATAATTTATTATTACATAGTACGTCATCTTTCACCAATCAAATTGCTCTATTCGAGGGCATTAATGTAGGTTATTGACCGCGCGTAGCGTCTTCTATAGCAACAGACCGTTGCGTCTTTGCGAGTTTGAAAAATTCGCGATGTTATTGCGCTCACAGAGATGAACTATGTAATAAATCATTTATTGCCCTACACAACTCGGGCATTAACCGACATTAATGACCTCGGTAAGTCGGTTGCCCTCGTACAGTCTCGGGCTGCGCCCTCGACCGTAACTCGGGCGACCGACTTTCTCGCGGTCATTAATGTCGGTTAATGCCCTCTCGTGAGGGCAATAACTAATACATAACCAAGAATAACCAACATTAAACTATGACATGAATAATTCTCTTTGATGTAATGAGGTGTCCAAATTCCCGTATACACCTGCAGCAAAGGCATACAATGCACCACTTATTATACCATTAGCCATAAAATGCACCATATAATGCCATACAATGCACCACAAGAAAATTAAAAAGATTTCTATCGAAATCAATAGGATGTAGGGTTGTGAAATCTACCACTGGTCCACAATGTAAACTAACAAGGAACAAGCATGGAATAGTAACACGATTGACTTGCTAACAGACCATAGATCCCTACATCAGTGGCTGCTGTGGTTGGCTATAGCTAACACAGCTATAGTTACTGTTGACTGACACCAGATGTGCATTCAGCTTGTGACAAAATATTGATCTTATGTACAGCCACTGATGTAGGGATCTATGGTCTGTTAGCAAGTCAATCGTGTTACTATTCCATGCTTGTTCCTTGTTAGTTTACATTGTGGACCAGTGGTAGATTTCACAACCCTACATCCTATTGATTTCGATAGAAATCTTTTTAATTTTCTTGTTTGTGTCCTTTTTTCTTTTTCAGTAATGTGCAGTTCAATATCATGCACGTACTGAGCTGTCTTTATTTCCACCATTGGTTTAGTTTTCCTGTTGCTGATGGCTTCTCTTTAATATTAAAAATGTTTAACTTGTAGCTAAGTTATGCTGTACATATCAGCTCGCCTACGCATGCATGCATGCATGCAGTGGATACGAGCCCCGCCCATACTTGTTTGTGGACCTGTACGACTGTTGTAATTATCTGGCAAGTGCAGAATGGTGATCCTATACGAGCTTACCGTTCTTCGAAGACTCCAGACAAATATTATTGTTCTCCGTGAACCATACGGCGCGGCGATACTAAAGCTAGTGCTTAGTCACGTGCGCTAGGTCACGTGCGTATTGCGCAATCACAATAATGGCGTCTAACACTTAGCTGACAATGGATCACGATCGAGAAATCGCGGAATTTATATTGCCGTTACGCTAAAAACAAAGTTCAAAAGGCACCTGCCAGGAGAATTTCACGACTGTTCGTGGGTGTTTTGGTCTCGGCACTGCTCGCGTAAAGGCGCTAGGCGCGCTGAAGAAAGAAGAAAGAAGAAAGAAGAAAGAAGAAAGAAAGAAGAAGACGAAGATGACGAAACTCGATTTTCACCGTTTCCAGGTTCGTCACTTTAGCATCAATTTCGAGCGATCTCCTTGCTATTGTAAGATGGGGCAACGCCAGAGAGCAGATCTAAGTGTCTTTGGACGTATAAAATTCATCACCAGGCGAAATATCAGCGTTTGAACGCTAATACATTGTATGTAGCCGCCATCTTGTTTTCTCGTTCAACCCTACATAGGGAGACACTACCGTGTCTCCCTAATACAAGCCATACAATGCACATAGTTTAAATAGGTTAAACACCTCGTTGCCATACAATGCACCATACAAGCCATACAATGCACCATACAATGCACATAGTTTAAATAGGTTAAACACCTCGTTGTCGGTGTATATGTGAATTTGCACACCTCGGGCTTCGCCCTCGGTGTCCAAATTCCCATATACACCTCCACCTCGGCGTTTAACCTACATATAAACACTGATAACAAACAATAACCACTGAAAACCAACAATAACCACTGATAACCAACGATAACCAATAATAACAAACAATAACCAAGAATGACCAATAATAACCACAGCTAACCAGGAATAACCTCTGATAACCAACCATAACTGCTCATAACCAACGATAACCACTGTTCACTAACAAGAACCACTGATAACCAGGAATAACCAACGATAACCACTGATACCCAACAATAACCAAGAATACCACTGATAACCAACAATAACGCCCTTGAAAATAAGGCTTCCTATGGTACCACCAAGTATTACCAACAATAACCACTGATAACCAACAATAACCACTGATAACCAACAATAACCACTGATAACCAAGAGTAACCACTGATAACCAACAATAACCACTGATAACAAACAATAACCACTGATAACTATGAATAACCAACGATAACCACTGATAACCAACAATAACCAGGAATAACCAACAATAACCACTGACTACCAAGAATAACAACTGATAACCAACAATAACCACTGATAACCACTGATAACCAACAACAACCACTGATAACCAAGAATAATCACTGATAACCAGCGATAACCACTGATAACGAACGATAACCACGGACAACTAACCACAACCACTGATAACCAAAAATAACCACTGATAAACAACGATAACCACTGATAACCAACGATAACAGAGAATAACCAACAATAACCAACAATAACCAACAATAAACACTGATAACATACAATAACCACTGATAACCAACAATAACCACTGATAACCAACAATAACATCTGATGACCAACGATAACCACTGATAACCAACAATAACAACAGATAACCGAGAATAACCTACGATAACCACTGAAACCCAACAATAACCGAGAATACCACTGATAACCAACAATAACCAGTGATAACCAACGATAACCACTGTAACCAACGATAACCAAGAATAGTCAACAATAACCTCTGATAACCAAGAATTACCACTGATAACCAACAATAACCACTGATAACCAACGATAACCACTGACAACCAACAATAACGACTGATCACCAACAATAACCACTGATAAACAACGATAACAATGAATAACCAACAATAACCAAGAACAACCGACAATAAACACTGATAACCAACAATAACCACTGATAACAAACAATAAACACTGATAACCAACGATAACCACTGGTAACCAATGATACCACTGATAACCACCAACAACCACTGATAACCCACAATAAGCACTGATAACCAAGAATAACTACTGATAAGCAAGAATAACCACTGATAACCAACGACAACCAATGATAACGAACGATAACAACAGATAACCAACATCAACCACTGATAACCAAAAATAACCACTGATAACCAACGATAACCACAGATAACCAACGATAACAAAGAATAACCAACGATAACCAAGAATAACCAACAATAAACACTGATATCCAACAATAACCACTGATAACCAACAATAACCACTGATAACCAACGATAACCAAGTATAACCAACAATAACCAAGAATAACCAACAATAAAAACTGATAACCAAGAATAACCACTGATAACAAACAATAACCTAGAATAACCAACAATAACAAGTGATTAACAACGATAAGGAACGATAACCACTGTTAACCAACAATAACCAAGAATAACAAACGATAACCACTGATAACCGACGATAACCAAGAATAACCAACATTAACCACTGATAACTAACAATAACAACTGATAACCAACGATAACCAATTACAACCAACAATAACCAAGAATAACCAACTTTAACCACTGATTACCAACAATAACAACTGATGACCAACAATAACCAAGAATAACCAAACTTAACCACTGATAACCAACAATAACAACTGATAACCAACAATAACCACTGATAACCAACAATAACCAAGAATAACCACTGATAACCAACGAGAACCACTGATAACCAATGATAACCAAGAATAACTAACAATAAGCACTGATAACCAACAATAACCAATGATAACCAACGAGAACAAATGATAACCAACAATAACAACTGATTACCAACGATAACCAATGATAACCAACAATAACCAACAATAACAACCGATAACCACTGATAACCAACAATTACCACTGATAACCAACCATAACCACTGATAACCACCGATAACCAAGAATAACCACTGATAACCTAGAATAACCGCTGATAACCAACGATAACCACTGATAACAAACAATAACCACTGATAACCAACAATAACAAGTGATTACCAACGATAAGCAACGATAACCACTGTTAACCAAGATTAACCAAGAATAACCAACGATAACCGCTGATAACCAACGATAACCAAGAATAACCAAGAATAACCTAGAATAACCACTGATAACCAACGATAACCACTGATTACAAACAATAACTACTGATAACCAACAATAACAAGTGATTACCAACGATAAGAAACGATAACCACTGTTAACCAAGATTAACCAAGAATAACCAACGATAACCACTGATAACCAACGATAACCAAGAATAACCAAGTATAACCAACAATAACCACTGGTAACCAACAATAACAACTGATAACCAACGATAACCAATGATAACCAACAATAACCAAGAATAACCAACTTTAACCACTGATAACCAGTAATAACAGCTGATAACCTACGATAACCACTGATAACCAACGATAACCGCTGATAACCAACAATAACCACTGATGACCAACAATAACCAAGAATAACCTACTTTAACCACTGATAACCAACATTAACCAATGATAACCAACAATAACAACTGATAACCGCCGATTACCAAGAATAACCACTGATAACCTAGAATAACCACTGATAACCAACGATAACCACTGATAACCAACATATAACCTCTGATAACCAACAATAACCACTGATAACCAACGATAACCAAGATTAACAAACTAAAACCACTGATAACCAGCAATAACAACTGATAACCAACGATAAGCAACGATAACCACTGTTAACCAACAATAACCAAGAATAACCAACATTAACCAGTGATAACCAACGATAACCAAGAATAACCAACAATTACCTCTGATAACCAACAATATGTATTAGTTATTGCCCTCACACGAGGGCAATAACCGACATTAATGACCGCGGGCAAGTCGGTTGCCCGAGTTACGGTCGAGGGCGCAGCCCGTGACTGTACGAGGGCAGCCGACTTTCCCGAGGTCATTAATTACGGTTATTGCCCGAGTTGTGTAGGGCAATTAATGATTTATTACATTGTTCATCACTGTGAGCGCAATAACATCGCGAACTTTTCAAACTCGCAAAGACGCAACGGTCTGTTGCTATAGAAGACGCTACGGATGGTCAATATCCTACATTAATGCCTTCGAATAGAGCAATCTGATTGGTATAAGATGACGTACTATGTAATAACAACTGATAACCAACGATAACCAATGTTAACCAAGAATAACCAAGAATAACCAACTTTAACCACTGATAACCCTCAATAACCATTGATAACCAACTATAACAACTGATAACCAACGATAACCACTGATAACCAGCGATAACCGCTGATAACCAAAAATAACCACTGATAACCAACAATAACCAAGAATAACCAACTTTAATCACTGATAACCAACAATAACCTCTGATAACCATCAATACCCACTGATAACCAACGATAACCACTGTTAACCAACGATAACCACTGATAACCAACTATAACCACTGATAACCAACGATAACCAAGAAAAACCAACAATAACCACTGATCACCAACGATAACCACTGATAACCAACTATAACCACTGATAACCAAAGATAACCAAGAAAAACCAAGAATAACCACTGATCACCAACAATAACCACTGATAACCAACGATAATCAAAAATAACCAACAATAACCACTGATAACCAACAAAAACCACTGATAACTAACGATAAAAACTGATAACCAACAATAACCACTGATAACCAACAATAAGTATTGGTTATTGCCCTCACACGAGGGCAATAACCGACATTAATGACCGCGGGAAAGTCGGTTGCCCGAGACTGTACGGGGGCAGCCGACTTTTCCGAGGTCATTAATGTCGGTTATTGACCTAGTTGTGTAGGGCAATAAATGATTTATTGCATTGTTCATCACTGTGAGCGCAAGAACATCGCGAACTTTTCAAACTCGCAAAGACGCAACGGTCTGTTGCTATAGAAGACGCTGCGGGTGGTCAATAACCTACATTAATGCCCTCAAATAGAGCAATCTAATTGGTCAAAGATGACATACTATGTAATAACAACTGATAACCAACGATAACCACTGATAACCAATGATAACCGCTGATAAATAACAATAACCATTGATAACCAACGATAACCACTGTTAACCAACTATAACCACTGATAACCAACGATAACCAAGAATAACCAACAATAACCACTGATAACCAACAATAACCGCTGATAACCAACGATAACAACTGATAACCAACAAAAACCATTGATAACCAACGATAACCACTAATAATCAACGATAACCACTGATAACCAACAATAACCACTGATAACCAACGATAACCAAGAATAACAGTCAATAACCGCTGATAACCAACAATAACAACTGATAACCAACGATAACCAATGATAACCTAGAATAACCAAGAATAACCAACTTTAACCACTGATAACCAACAATAACCATTGATAACCAACAATAACAACTGATAACCAACTATAACCACTGACAACCAACGATAACCGCTGATAACCAAAAATGACCACTGATAACCAACAATAACCAAGAATAACCAACTTTAACCACTGATAACCAACAATAACCACTGATAACCAACAATAACCACATATTTACCATAGTGTGTGGGCGTCCCCATACAAGGCACAGGTGGTATATTTGTCATATTCCCCATCATGGTGCACACCTCAGTTAACCCATTGAAGAGTGAATTTCTCATATACCTCCATGGTGGTATATATCGCATAATCCACCATGGTGATTATGCGAAATATCCCACCATGGTGGTATATGAGAAATGCACTCCTCAAGGGGTTAACCAAGAGGTGTGCCCTGGTCACGTGACCCGGTTGAGGTGGCACGACAGCATCCTCGGAAAGTTATTCGCCTTGCAACTAGCAGCACCTAGTTGCAAGGCAAAGATGCGCAGAAGTGGCTGAGATTTATAGTGTACAATCATCCTGACACTAGTGGGTTTTAAATTGGAAAGCATGTGACAAACCCCGCCCAAGTCATGTTGAATATTGCAAGAGCAATTTGTAAAACTTGGCGATCGCTCTTTCGCTCTAGAAGCACAAAGCTGTCCAAGTCTTTGCCACACACTCTACTCAGGTACGCGTACACACTTGGGGTCTCCTTTCGGCCCGTGGCTGACCGCTAAATCGAGATCCACGCGAACGCGAGCAAGAAGCGACACCCACACACTAAAGTATATAACATATGAACCATGGCTTGTCGGTGTGTATGCCGAATATACCACCCTCGGTCTCGGTCATCGGAAGTTTGCAGCCTCGATAAACCCCTCGCTTCGCTCGGGGTTTATCTCGGCTGCAAACTTCCTCTGACCTCGACCTCGGGTGGTATATTCGGCATACACACCTCCAAGCCATGGTTTATATATTACATAACCAACAATAACAACTGATAACCAACGATAACCAATGATAACCTAGAATAACCAAGAATAACCAACTTTAACCACTGATAACCAACAATAACCATTGATAACCAACAATAACAACTGATAACCAACTATAACCACTGATAACCAACGATAACCGCTGATAACCAAAAATGACCACTGATAACCAACAATAACCAAGAATAACCAACTTTAACCACTGATAACCAACAATAACCACTGATAACCAACAATAACCACTGATAACCAACGATAACCACTGATAACCAACTATAACCACTGATAACCAACGAAAACCAAGAAAAACCAACAATCATATTCATGGACACTGACTGAGACAAGATGGCGAAGACTGCACTGAATACTCCCTTAAGCTATAGAGCGCCAGCTGCCGGGCCTACTGTTAAGAGAAAAAGTTCTCGCCTGGCCAAGAGGAAGGTCTCTTCTCGAATGTCCTCTTCATCTTCTTCAGTGCCCCTTGATGTTACTGGTCGGTCTCAGCTGACCTCGCCGCGGGTCACAGAGTCACAACCGTCAGCTCAGCTCTCTGCGTCGCCAACTCTGAGTCCAGAGTCCCCTGTGTATGTGCGCTCCGAGCCTCCAAGCCCGCAATCCTCAGGGCGTCAAAGTCGACACTCACCGTCATGTTCCAAGTCACTACGGCCTTCTCGTCCACCTTTTCTTCTACCTACGCCTCCTAGTCCTAAACCTCTGTCATCTCAATGCTCAGTCCTTTCTCAATGCTCAGTCCTTTCTAAGTTCCCGTTCCTTCTTTCTCTCTTTCTTATTCTAGTCCTTCTACTATCCCCTCAGTAGTTCTTTCCTCTTGTTGCATGTGTGTGTGTATTTTCCTGCTAACTCTCCTGTGTTTCACTTCAGTCCTCTCTCTTCTTCCTGGTGACTTGGCTCGTACTATTATTACTATTATTACTACCACTTGCTGTTATGACCTTTGTATCAACCTACCTTTCATTCATGTTCTGTACATTTCATGTTTGTTCTTCATGGCCTTCCACCTTGACCTTTGTTACATGTTTATCACAGAACTTGATCATTATTATTAGGGAGACACGGTAGTGTCTCCCTATGTAGGGTTGAACGAGAAAACAAGATGGCGGCTACATACAATGTATTAGCGTTCAAACGCTGATATTTCGTCTGGTGATGAATTTTATACGTTCAAAGACACTTAGATCTGCTCTCTGGCGTTGCCCCATCTTACAGTAGCAAGGAGATCGCTCGAAATTGTTGCTAAAGTGATGAACCTGGAAACGGTGAAAATCGAGTTTCGTCATCTTCGTCTTCTTCTTCTTCTTCTTTCTTCTTTCTTCAGCGCGCCTAGCGCCTTTACGCGAGCAGTGCCGAGACCAAAACACCCACGAAAAGTCGTGAAACTCTCCTGGCAGGTGCCTTTTGAACTTTGTTTTTAGCGCAACGGCGATGTAAATTCCGCGATTTCTCGATTGTGATCCATTGTTAGCTAAGTGTTAGACGCCATTATTGTGATTGCGCAATACGCACGTGACCAAGCAGTGGTCAGCGCACGTGACCAAGCACTAGCTTTAGTATCGCCGCGCCGACGCGCCGTATGGTTCACGGAGAACACATAAATTGTCTGGAGTCTTCGAAGAACGGTAAGCTCGTATAGGATCACCATTCTGCACTTGCCAGATAATTATAACCGCCGTACAGGTCTACAAACAAGTGTGGGCGGGGCTCGTATGCACTGCATGCATTCATGCATGCGTGGGCGACCTGATATGTAAAGCATAACAATTATTTTTAGTTACAAGTTTAAAATAGTTAATAATAAAGAAAAGCCATCAACAACAGGAAAACTAAACCAATGGTGGAAACAAAGACGGCTCGGTACTTTCATGATATTGAACTGCACATTACTGAAAAAGAAAAATGGACACAAACAAGAAAATTAAAAAGATTTCTATCGAAATCAATAGGATGTAGGGTTGTGAAATCTACCACTGGTCCACAATGTAAACTAACAAGGAACAAGCATGGAATAGTAACACGATTGACTTGCTAACAGACCATAGATCCTACATCAGTGGCTGTACATAAGATCAATATTTTGTCACAAGCTGAATGCACATCTGGTGTCAGTCAACAGTAACTATAGCTGTAGTAGCTATAGTCAACCACAGCAGCCACTGATGTAGGGATCTATGGTCTGTTAGCAAGTCAATCGTGTTACTATTCCATGCTTGTTCCTTGTTAGTTTACATTGTGGACCAGTGGTAGATTTCACAACCCTACATCCTATTGATTTCGATAGAAATCTTTTCAATTTTATTTTATTATTGGTTTGTACCCTAGGATTAGCATTGCTACTGGTACGACCTAGGTTGTATGCTAAATTGTCATAAAAAAACCAAAAAAAAAACAATAACCACTGATCACCAACGATAGCCACTGATAACAAACTATAACCACTGATAACCAATGATAACCAAGAAAAACCACAATAACCACTGATCGCCAACAATAACCACTGATAACCAATTATAACCATGAATAACCAACAATAACCACTGATAACCAACTATAACCACTGATATCCAACGATAACCACTGATAACCAACGATAACAACTCATAACCAACCATAACCACTGATAACCAACGATAACCAACTATAACCACTGATAACCAATGATAAACACTGATAACCTAGAATAACCACTGATAACCAACGATAACCAAGTATAACCGACAATAATCAAGAATAACCACTGATAACCAAGAATAACCACTGATAACCAACAATAACCTCTGATAACCAACGATGACCACTGATAACCATCAATAACCACTGATATCCAAGAATAACCAATGATAACCACTGAAACCCAACAATAACCGAGAATACCACTGATAACCAACAATAACCAGTGATAACCAACGATAACCAAGAATAACCAACAATAACAAGGAATAACCAACAATAACCACTGATAACCAACAATAACCACTGATTACCAAGAATAACTAACGATAACCACCGATAACAAATAATAACCAAGAATTGCCAACAATAACCACTGATAACCAAGAATAACCACTGATAACCAACCATAACCACTGATTACCAACGATAACTACTGACAACCAACAATAACCACTGATAACCAACAGTAATCACTGGTAATCAAGAATAACCAACGACTATCACTGAAACCCAACAATAACCGAGTATACCACTTATAACCAACAATAACCAGTGATAACCAAGGATAACCACTGATAACCAACAATAACCTCTGATAACCAACGATAACCACTGATAACCAATGATAACCACTGATAACCAAGAATAACCAACGATAACCTCTGATACCCAACAATAACCGAGAATACCACTGATAACCAACAATAACCAGTGATAACCAACGATAACCTCTGATAACCAACGATAACCAAGAATAACCAACAATAACCAAGAATAACCAACAATAACCATTGATAACCAACAGTAAACACTGATTACCAAGGATAACTGACGATAACCACTGATAACCAATAATAACTATGAATAACCAACAATAACCACTGATAACCAAGAATAACCACTGATAACCAACAATAACCACTACTAAAAGAAAATTAAAAAGATTTCTATCGAAATCAAAAGGATGTAGGGTTGTGAAATCTACCACTGGTCAACAATGTAATCTAACAAGGACAAGCATGGAATGGTAACGCGATTGACTTGCTAACAGACCATAGATCCCTACATCAGTGGCTGCTGTAGTTGACTATAGCTAGTTCAACTTGTTGCTGTTGACTGACACCTGACGTGCATTCAGCTTGTGACAGCTTATGTACAGCCACTGATGTAGGGATCTATGGTCTGTTAGCAAGTCAATCGTGTTACCATTCCATGCTTGTCCTTGTTAGCTTACATTGTTGACCAGTGGTAGATTTCACAACCCTACATCCTTTTGATTTCGATAGAAATCTTTTTAATTTTCTTGTTTGTGTCCTTTTTTCTTTTTCAGTGAAGTGCAGTTCAATATCATGCAATTACTGTGCCATCTTTGTCTCCACCATTGGTTTGGTTTTCCTGTTGTTGATGGCTTTTCTTTATTGTTAACAATTTTAAACTTGTAGCTAAATAATTCTTATGCTGTAGATATCAGCTCGCCTACGCATGCATGAATACAGTGCATACGAGCCCCACCCACACTTGTTTGCGGCGGTTATAATTATCTGGCAAGGCAGAATGGTGATTTTGCACTTGCTAGCTTACCGTTCTTCGAAGACTCCAGACAAATATGCGTTCTCCATGATCTATACGGCGTGGCGATACTCAAGCTTGTTCTTGGTCACGTGCGCTAACCACAGCTTGGTCACGTGCGTATTGCGCAATCACTATAATTATTAATGCCGTCTAACACTTAGCTGACAATGGATCACGATCGAGAAGTCGCGGAATTTATATCGCCGTTTCGCTAAAAACTAAGTTCAAAAGGCACATGCCAGGAGAATTTCACGACTGTTCGTGGGTGTTTTGGTCTCGGCACTGCTCACGTAAAGGTGCTAGGCGAGTGGAAGAAAGAAAGAAAGAAAGAAGAAAACGAAGATGACGAAACTCGATTTTCACCGTTTCCAGGTTCGTCACATTAGTAACAATCTCGAGCAATCTCCTTGCTACTGTAAGATGGGGCAACGACAGATAGCAGATTTAAGTGTCTTTAGACGTATAAAATTCATCACCAGGCGAAATATCAGAGTTTGAACGCTAATACATTGTATGTAGCCGCCATCTTGTTTTCTCGTTCAACCCTACATAGGGAGACACTACCGTGTCTCCCTAATACATAGTACGTCATCTTTCACCAATCGGATTGCTCTATTGACCGCGCGTAGCGTCTTCT
This sequence comes from Haliclona indistincta, assembly GCA_964017065.1. Taxonomy (NCBI): domain Eukaryota; kingdom Metazoa; phylum Porifera; class Demospongiae; order Haplosclerida; family Chalinidae; genus Haliclona; species Haliclona indistincta. Next base: position 9,068,835 of record OZ024791.1, read on the forward strand.
ATAGCAACAAACCGTCGCGTCTTTGCGAGTTTGAAAAATTCGCGATGTTATTGCGATCACAGTGAAGAACAATGTAATAAATCATTCATTGCCCTACACAACTTGGGCATTAACCGACATTAATGACCTCGGGAAAGTCGGTTGCCCTCGAACAGTCTCGGGCGGCGCCCTCGACTGTACTCTGCCAACCGACTTTCCCACGGAACTTAATGTCGGTTATTGCCCTCGCGTGAGGGCAATAACTAATACATAACCAACGATAACCACTGACAATCAACAATAACCACTGATAACCAACGATAACCGCTGATAACCAAGAATAACAACTGATAACCAACTATAACCATTGTTAACCAAGAATAACCACTGATAACCAACAATAACCACTGATAACCAACAATAACCACTGATAACCAATGATAACCACTGATAACCAACAACAACCACTGATAACCAACAATAACTACTGATAACCAAGAATAACCACTGATAACCAACGATAACCACTGATAACGAACGATAACCACTGATAACCAACAATAACCACTGACAACCAACGATAAACACTGATAACCAAGAATATCAAAGAATAACCAATAATAACCAAGAATAACCGACATTAAACTATGACATGAATAATTCTCTTTGATGTAATGAGGTGTCCAAATTCCCGTATACACCTGCAGCAAAGCCATACAATGCACCACTTATTATACCATTAGCCATATAATGCACCATATAATGCCATACAATGCACCATACAAGCCATACAATGCACATAGTTTAAATAGGTTAACCACCTCGTTGCCATACAATGCACCATACAAGCCATACAATGCACCATACAAGCCATACAATGCACCATACAATGCACATAGTTTAAATAGGTTAAACACCTCGTTGTCGGTGTATATGTGAATTTGCACACCTCGGGCTTCGCCCTCGGTGTCCAAATACCCATATACACCTCCACCTCGGCGTTTAACCTACATATAAACACTGATAACGAACAATAACCACTGATAACCAACAATAACCACTGATAACCAACGATAACCAATAATAACAAACAATAACCAAGAATGACCAATAATAACCACTGCTAACCAAGAATAACCTCTGATAACCAACCATAACTGCTCATAACCAACGATAACCACTGTTCACCAACAAGAACCACTGATAACCAGGAATAACCAACGATAACCACTGATACCCAACAATAACCAAGAATACCACTGATAACCAACAATAACGCCCTTGAAAATAAGGCTTCCTATGGTACCACCAAGTATTACCAACAATAACCACTGATAACCAACAATAACCACTGATAACAAACAATAACCACTGATAACCAAGAGTAACCACTGATAACCAACAATAACCACTGATAACAAACAATAACCACTGATAACCATGAATATCCAACGATAACCACTGATAACCAACAATAACCAGGAATAACCAACAATAACCACTGACTACCAAGAATAACCACTTATAACCAACAATAACCACTGATAACCACTGATAACCAACAACAACCACAGATAACCAAGAATAATCACTGATAACCAGCGATAACCACTGATAACGAACGATAACCACGGACAACTAACAACAACAACTGATAACCAAAAATAATCACTGATAAACAACGATAACCACTGATAACCAACGATAACAGAGAATAACCAACAATAACCAACAATAAACACTGATAACATACAATAACCACTGATAACCAACAATAACCACTGATAACCAACGATAACCAAGTATAACCAACAATAACCAAGAATAACCACTGATAACCAACAATAACATCTGATCACCAACGATAACCACTGATAACCAATAATAACCACAGATAACCGAGAATAACCTACGATAACCACTGAAACCCAACAATAACCGAGAATACCACTGATAACCAACAATAACCAGTGATAACCAACGATAACCACTGTAACCAACAATAACCAAGAATAGTCAACAATAACCTCTGATAACCAAGAATTACCACTGATAACCAACAATAACCACTGATAACCAACGATAACCACTGACAACCAACAATAACCACTGATCACCAACAATAACCACTGATAACCAAGAATAACCAAAGATAACCAAGAATAACCACTGATAACCAACAATAACTTCTAATAACCAACGATAACCGCTGATAAACAACAATAACCACTGATAACCAAAGATAACCACTGATAACCAACGATAACCACTGATAACCAACGATAACAATGAATAACCAACAATAACCAAGAATGACCAACTATAAACACTGATAACCAAGAATAACCAACAATAACCAAGAACAACCAACAATAAACACTGATAACCAACAATAACCACTGATAACAAACAATAACCAATGATAACCAACGATAACCAAGTATAACCAGCAATAACCAAGTATAACCAACAATAAACACTGATAACCAAGAATAACCACTGATAACCAACAATAACCACTGATAACCAAGAATAGCCACTGATAAACAACAATAAGCACTGATAACCAACAATAACCACTGATAACCAAAGATAACCACAATTACCACTGTTAACCAACGAAAACCACTGATAACCAACGATAACCACTGGTAACCAATGATACCACTGATAACCACCAACAACCACTGTTAACCCACAATAACCTCTGATAACCAAGAATAACTAATGATAAGCAAGAATAACAACTGATCACCAACGACAACCAATGATAACGAACGATAACAACAGATAACCAACAACAACCACTGATAACCAAAAATAACCACTGATAACCAACGATAACCAAGAATAACAAACAATAACCAAGAATAACCAACAATAAACACTGATATCCAACAATAACCACTGATAACCAACAATAACCACTGATAACCAACGATAACCAATTATAACCAACAATAACCAAGAATAACCAACAATAAAAACTGATAACCAACTATAACAACTGATAACCAACGATAACCACTGATAACCAAAAATAACCACTGATCACCAACGATAACCACTGACAACCAACTATAACCACAGATAACCAACGATAACCAAAAAAAACCAACAATAACCACTAATCACCAACAATAACCACTGATAACCAACGTTGACCAAGAATAACCTACAATAACCACTTATAACCAACAATAACCACTGATAACCAACGATAACAACTGATAACCAACAATATCCATTGATAACCAACAATAACCACTGATAACCAACGATAACCAAGAATAACCAACAATAACCACAGATAACCAACAATAACAACATATAACCAACGATAGCCAATGATAACCAAGAATAACCAAGAATAACCAACTTTAACCACTGATAACCAATTATAACCATTGATAACCAACAATAACAACTGATAACCAACGATAACCATTGATAACCAACGATAACCGCTGATAACCAAAAATAACCACTGATTACCAACAATAACCAAGAATAACCAACCATAACCACTGATAACCAACGATAACCACTGATAACCAACTATAACCCCTGATAACCAACGATAACCAAGAAAAACCAACTATAACCACTGATCACCAACGACAACCTCTGATAACAAACTATAACCACTGATAACCAACGATAACCAAGAATAACCAACAATAACCACTGATAACCAACAATAACCACTGATAACCAATGATAACAAGTGATAACCATTATTAACCACTGATATCCAACGATAACCACTGATAACCAGCGATAACCACTGATAACCAACAATAACCACTGATAACCGACAATAACCACTGATAACCAACGATAACAACTGATAACCATCAATAACCACTGATAACCAACAATAACCAAGAATAACCACTGATAACCAAAGATAACTTCTGATAACCAACAATAACCACTGTTAACCAACGATAACAACTGATAACCAACAATAACCACTGATAACCAATAATAACCACTGATAACCAAAAATAACCACTGATAACCAACGTTATACCTCACCACACCCTAAGATCAAAGGAAAATGGCATGGTATATATCCCATATACCGAGGAAAATATGCATATTTTCCAGGATATTAATAAAGTTAAACCTGGCCAATATGGATATTTTCCAGAAAGTGGCTAAGTGGCACTAGTCCCATGTCCACACCTGCCCACACGGCGAAAGTGCGTGGAGCTTTATACCCCACAAAATAGCAGATACTAGTGGGCCATCGTCAATAAATTATCAATAAATTTTTGGCGCACATGTTAACCTTTGGGAAAGGTCAGCCAGCATTGCTGCCTGAAAGCCAAGTTACCGTGCGTTTTAGCTGCACAAAAGTTGACGCCAGGCTTCGTTTGTCGCCCAAGTTGAACGCGGGCATTCGCCATTGTAGACCTGGCGAGCGTGCCGGCTTGGAGGTGAGTGCCCTGGGCTCCCATCGCTCGTAGATCTTCGCTTACAAGCTACAGAACAGCTACAGCAGCTACAAACACCACAAGAAGACTGGTGGGTGGGAACAAGTCAGGTAACTCCCGGCCTCTTCGGCGATCGGGATAATACTTCGGTGGTTAATTATGCCATCCTCGGGCTCTGCCCTCGGACAGCATAATTAACCACCTCGGTATATATCCCGTATCGCCTCAGAGACTGGGAGTTAACTATTACATAACCACTGATAACCAACGATAACCAAGAATAACCTACAATAACCACTGATAACCAACAATAACCACTGATAATCAACGATAAAAACTGATAACCATCAATAACAATTGATAACCAACAATAACCACTGATAACCAACGATAACCAACTATAACCACTGATAACCAACGATAACCAAGAAAAACCAACAATCATACTAGTGGACACTGACTGAGACAAGATGGCGAAGAATGCACTGAATACTCTCTTAAGCTATAGAGCGCCAGCTGCCGGGCCTATTGTTAAGAGAAAAAGTGCTCGCCTGGCCAAGAGGAAGGTCTCTTCTCGAATGTCCTCTTCATCTTCTTCAGCGCCCCTTGATGTTACTGGTCGGTCTCAGCTGACTTCGCTGCGGGTCACAGAGTCACAACCGTCAGCTCAGCTCTCTGCGTCGCCAACTCTGAGTCCAGAATCCCCTGTGTATCTGCGCTCCGAGCCTCCAAGCCCGCAATCCTCAGGGCCTCAAAGTCGACACTCACCGTCATGTTCCAAGTCACTACGGCCTTCTCGTCCACCTTTTCTTCTACCTACGCCTCCTAGTCCTAAACCTCTGTCATCTCAATGCTCAGTCCTTTCTCAATGCTCAGTCCTTTCTAAGCTCCCGTTCCTTCTTTCTCTCTTTCTTATTCTAGTCCTTCTACTATCCCCTAAGTAGTTCTTTCCTCTTGTTGCATGTGTGTGTGTATTTTCCTGCTAACTCTCCTATGTTTCACTTCAGTCCTCTCTCTTCTTCCTGGTGACTTGGCTCGTACTATTATTACTATTATTACTACCACTTGCTGTTATGACCTTTGTATCAACCTACCTTTCATTAATGTTCTGTATATTTCATGTTCGTTCTTCATGACCTTCCACCTTGACCTTTGTTACATGTTTATCACTGAACTTGATCATTATTATTATTATTGGCTTGTACCCTAGGATTAGCATTGCTACTGGTACGACCTAGGTTGTATGCTAAATTGTCATAAAAAACCCAAAAAAATCCAAAAAAACCACTGATCACCAACGATAACCACTGATAACAAACTATAACCACTGATCATGATAACCAACGATAACCAAGAAAAACCACAATAACCACTGATCGCCAACAATAACCACTGATAACCAATGATAACCAAGAATAACCAACAATAACCACTGATAACCAACAATAACCACTGATAACCAACGATAACAACTGATAACCAACTATAACCACTGATATCCAACGATAACCGCTGATAACCAGCGACCACTCATAACCAACAATAACCACTGATAATCAACGATAACCAACTATAACCACTGATAACCAATGATAAACACTGATAACCTAGAATAACCACTGATAACCAACGATAATCACTGATAACCAATAATATTATAACCACTGATAACCAAGAATAACCACTGATAACCAAGAATAACCAATGATAACAACAATAACCACTGATAACCAACGAGAACCAAGAATAACCAACTATAACCACTGATAACCAACAATAACAACTGATAACCAATGATAACCAATGATAACCAACAATAACCAAGAATAACCAACTTTAACCACTGATAAGCAACAATAACCACTGATAACCAAGAATAACCTCTGATAACCATGAATAACCAGTGATAACAACAATAACCACTGATAACTAACGATAACCAAGAATAACCAACAATAACCACTGATCACCAACATTAACCACTGATCACCAACGATAACCACTGATAACCAACTATATCCACCGATAACCAACGATAACAAAGAAAAACCAACAATAACCACTGATCACCAACGATAACCACTGATAACCAACGATAACCAAGAATAACCAACTATAACCACTGATAACCAACATTAACCACTGATAACCAACGATAAAAACTGATAATCAACAATAACCACTGATAACCAACGATAACCACTGATAACCAACGATAACAACTGATAACCAACGATAACCAATGATAAACAAGAATAACTAAGAATAACCAACTTTAACCACTGATAACCAACATTAACCATTGATAACAAACAATAACAACTGATAACCAACGATAACCACTGAAAACCAACGATAACCGCTGATAACCAAAAATAACCACTGATAACCAGGAATAAACAACTTTAACCACCGATAACCAACAATAACCTATGATAATCAACAATAACCACTGATAACCAACGATAACCACTGATAACCAACGATATACACTGATAACCAACTATAACATCTGATAACCAACGATAACCAAGAAAAACCAACAATAACCACTGATCACCAACGATTACCACTTATAACCAACGATAACCAAGAATAACCAACAATAACCACTGATCACCAACAATAACCACTGATAACAAACGATAACAACTGATAACCAACAGTAACCACTGATAACCAACGATAACCACTGATAACCAACGATAACCCCTGATAACCAACAATAACCACTGATAACCAACGATAACCAACTATAACCACTGATAACCAATGATAAACACTGATAACCTAGAATAACCACTAATATCTAACGATAATCACTGATAACCAATTTTAACTTCTGATGACCAACAATAACCACTGATAACCAAGAATAACCACTGATAACCAACAATAAGTATTAGTATATTGCCCTCACACGAGGGCAATAACTGACATTAATGACCGCGGGAAAGTCAGTTGCCCGAGACTTTACGAGGGCAGCCGACTTTCCCGAGGTCATTAATGTCGGTTATTGCCCGAGTTGTGTAGGGCAATAAATGATTTATTGCATGGTTCATCACTGTGAGCGCAATGACATCGTGAATTTTTCAAACTCGCAAAGACGCAACGGTCTGTTGCTATAGAAGACGCTATGCGCGGTCAATAACCTACATCAATGCCCTCGAATAGAGCAATCTGATTGGTCAAAGTTGACGTACTATGTAATAACAACTGATAACCGACGATAACCAATGACAACCAAGAATAACCATTGATTAGGCCTGCGCGGATTATGCCAGCATTGCTTTGAGCATAATAGGTACGCGAAAGCATTGAGCATAATAAGAGCATAATAGGTAGTTATCGGTCGGAAATGACGTCATCCAATTAAATTAACCCCTCGTGGCGAATGACGTCATTGACGTGCGTCACGTGCGTGCGTATCATCATGGCAACTAGCAATGAAACTCGATCGCCACGAGGCCCACGATCGGCTGACGGCGCCAGCAGTACTACTGCCGGTGCAACGGGTGCATCAGCGTCAGCTACAGGTCCGCCAACACTGCTCAGCCAACTCAGAGCTCCCACTCAATCTGATTTAATGCGAAAGCGGAAGGTGAGAGCCAATGAACCTCCTCACACTGGTGCTCGAAGAAAGATGCCCGCTTGCTCGACGGATCCTAAAGGCATCAGTGCAGCTCAGAGAGCAAAGGAATTTTGCAACGACTCGATCACTGTCTCAGCAGGAAAGCTGTTTTGTACTGCTTGCCGAGAAGAGCTGTCACTGAAACTCAGTATCATCAAGAATCATGTACAGTCGTCAAAGCATGCACAGCGCAAGAAGCAGCTCACAGAGAAACGAAGCAGAGATAGTGATATAACTGAAGCTTTCAAGTCCTATGAGCAGGAAGTTCATCCTTGTGGTGAAACTCTCTCTGAGGCACATAAGCTGTGGCGAGTGAAGGTTGTTACTACCTTCTTGAGAGCTGGTGTACCCTTAGCCAAAATCGATCATTTCAGGGAATTACTAGAGGAAAATGCATACAGCCTAACTGACCGACGGGGTATTTGCGACTTGATTCCCTTTGTTCAGTCTAGAGAGCAGCAGCAGATCAGAGCAGAACTTGAACAAAGAAATATCTCTGTCATTTTTGATGGTACCACTCGCCTTGGTGAAGCTCTTGTGATTGTTGTCAGATTCACTGATGACTTCGTGATCAAGCAGCGATTAGTCCGCTTTATGACTATTGCATCGTCAATGACTGGGGAAGAAATCGCTAGGGAGCTCATCAATGCACTATCTGTTGGCTATGGCATCACATCTGACAGGCTAGTTGCTATTATGCGAGATAGAGCCAGTGTGAACGGAGTTGCTACTCGAACCATGAAGGTTGTCTTCCCAGATGTACTAGATGTCGGCTGCTATTCTCACACAATCGACCTAGCAGGAGATAAGTTTCGTACACCTAATCTTGACTCGTTTATTTGTCTGTGGATATCGCTGTTTTCTCATAGCCCACGAGCAAAACTATGGTGGAAAGGGAGGACTGGAAAGGCAATGGCTTCGTACAGCACAACTCGCTGGTGGAGCAAGTGGGAAGTCATGTCACAAGTCATGACTTTCTTTGGTGACATACTTCCTTTTCTCAAAGAGAATCCCGAGCTGTCGTCAGCTACCAATCAAAAGTTGGTCACCATGCTCGAGAATCCTTCTGCAAAGGCACTCATTCAGATTGAGTTGGCAGCTGTAATAGATGCTGGTGAGCCTTTTGTTAAGGCTACGTACAACTTAGAAGGTGATGGTCCTCTAGTGTTTATGTGCTTTGAGACACTGAGTGCTCTTGCTGCCAGCATTCATGTTGCACATTATCCTAACGTCCTGGCTGTTGCCAACAGCTTGGGAGGAGCAGTAGCAGCTAACACTCAGAAGTTTGTAGACTATGCCAAAACCTGTGTTCAGCCTGGTCTACAGTACTTCCTCGACAAATTCACTCATGAGTTGAGTGGAAGTGTGGCTGCTTTTAAAGCAGCACGGTTTTTTCTCCCACAGAAAGTGGTGGAGCTAAAACCTGATGCAGAAGCAATCGATTCTGTAAGAGCCTTTCCCTTCCTGGCTAAACCATCAGTACTAAGTGGATTAAAATCAGAACTGCCTAACTATCTGGCGAAGGCAATGGACATAGATCCCGACACGAATGCTCTACAGTGGTGGAGAGCCCACAAGGGAGATCTACCCCACTGGTCTTCTGCTGCTGCTGAAGTTTTATTAGTTCAGCCATCTTCAGCTGCTGCTGAGCGTGTATTTTCGATGCTCAAAGCTTCTTTTGGGCCTCAGCAGGACTCCACTCTGAATGATTACATCGAGACCTCACTGATGCTTCAGTTTAACGGTCGTTAACTACGGACATGCATGTGTCACTCAGTCATACTCACACAGTTCATGTTTTATCTCATATTTTATCCTCAATATTATATAATCACCACTCTTGCTTTCATTATAATCAATCAATCAAGCTTCAGAATAATTTGAGCATAGTAGGGGAAATTTTGGAGCATAATAGGTAAAATTTTGGAGCAGTGCAGCATAGCATAGTAGGCAAAATTTCTAGCATAATCAGCTCAGGCCTACCATTGATAACAAAGAATAACCAATGATAACCAAAAATAACCACTGATAACAACGATAACCACTGATAACCAACAATAACCATTGATAAACAAGTATAACCACTGATAACCAACTATAACATCTGATAACCAACGATAACCACTGATAACGAACGATAACCGCTGATAACCAAAATGAACCACTGATAACCAACAATAACCAAGAATAACAAACTTTAACCACTGATAACCAACAATAACCACTGATATTCAACAAGAACAACTGATAACCAACGATAACCACTGTTTACCAACGTTAACCACTGATAACCAACTATAACCACTGATATCCGACGATAACCAAGAAAAACCAACAATAACCACTGATCACCAACGATAACCCCTGATAACCAACTATAACCACTGATAACCAACGATAACCAAGAAAAACCAACAATAACCACTGATCACCAACGATAACCACTGATAACCAACAATAACCACTGATAATCAACGATAACAACTGATAACCAACAATAACCACTGATAATCCAACGACAACCTCTGATAACCAACAATAACCACTGATAACCAACGATAACCAAGAATAACCAACAAAAACCACTGAAAACCAGCAATAACAACTGATAACCAACGATAACCAATGATAACCAAGAATAACCAAGAATAAACAACTTTAACCACTGATAACCAACTATAACCATTGATAACCAACTTTAACAACTGATAACCAACGATAACCACTGATAACCAACGATAACCACAGATAACCAAAAATAACCAAGAATAACCAACTTTAACCACTGATAACAAACAATAACCACTGATAACCAACAATAACCACTGACAACCAACGATAACCACTGATAACCAACGATAACCACAGATAACCAACTATAACCACTGAAACCAACGATAACCAAGAAAAACCAACAATAACCACTGATCACCAACGATAACCACTGATAACCAACATTACCTCTGATAATCAACAATAACCACTGATAACCAACGATAACCACTGATAACCAACGATAACCACTGATAACCAACTATAACATCTGTTATCTACCGTTGCTAAGTGGTTGCTAAGCATATTGGTGCAGCATAAATAGGATACATCCTCCACACTAAGTGGACAATGCAATAATTCAAGTACAAAGTGCAATAACTCAAGTAGAGAATGCAATAACTAGAGTGGAAAGTGCAATAACTGAAGCACAAATCATACATAATAATGCAGCATATTCAAGGTGCATGACTAGTGCCACCCTGAAAAATGTTCACAGTACAAGAGGAGAAGTTCATTTGAGGAGTAAATCCTAGTGGAGTAACTTGAGCACACTGCTGTTGACCAGTAACGGTAGTAGGGGCTTTTGTTGCAGCTAGGATTTGACAGGCAGCTTGCTGTTGATCCTCAGTCACACGCTCATATTGCCTAAGACCTTTCAGGGAAAGATGTCCAGAACGCTGTTGTATCACCTTCTCAGGCACACCTGCATTGAATAAGGCACTAGTGCCAGTAGCTCGAAGACTGTGGTTAGTCTTGTTCCCTAGAATATTTCCATCACTGCAAATACCACGTACCATAGTCGAAAGAGTGTTACGCCCAACTGGAATTGGTGAAAACCAAGGCTTAGTTGCATCCTTGGGAACGTTTGCCAATGGTGTCAAGTAAAAGACATCACGGGTAGCTGCATCAGGTGGTAACTTGCTAAGATAAAAATCTAACACACTGACATGGCATTTCTCCCCAACTTCTGGCACAGAATAAACTGGGACAACTTTACTTGTAACTCTCAGTTGGCGTAATCCCCCAGCACGGTTTTTTGAAACATGCTCTGTATATTCATAGCGGTCTGGATTACTAAATCTTTTTACCTGAGACAACTTTAAAGCACGATGCTCTTCTCCTCCTCTAAGGCAGAAATTTTTCCCGTTTAAAAAGAACACAGTGCGAAGAAGAGACTTTGGATTTTCACGTCCTAACACACCTTTTTCCCACAGGTTTCTCTGGTCATCTTCTGTAAAAACTTCTGCACTCTTGCTAGAAGAGCCCACACCTTCAGTGCGTAGACGACGGAAAACGTTGTCCATACAATCGTGCAATGGTGTAAAATCTTTGTTTTCAGTGTCAAGGAAGTTGGGACAAGATGCATTCAGTGAGCGCATGTGGCGTAGTAGACCTGTGAGAAGTATGTAAATACTTTTGGGGGGATACTTGCTTCCATCCTTCTTCCGCGTCTCCGCTGTAAAAAGGCTCAACCACTTGCATAACTCTGATGAGTCACCACTGCTTAGAAGGCCATCGGGAACATGCTCACTAGTATCAGAAAAACGTTCTCTACGACAACGACTCCAGTCAGTAAAATTAGTCAATGCCCATTTTGTAGACTTAGCTGTATTCTCGGGCACAAACTTGACTGCTATTAACTTTTTCTCTTCTTCGTCAAGAAAGTTGTAACGACTGCCAACTGCCAGTGAAGCGGCCTTCTTTTTTCGTGCAACACTGACACTCAAGCGCAACTTTTTGGGACCTGGTTCTGGGTTGTCGTTTTCTTTCTCTTCTGTTTCTTCATCATGCCAATCGTCCATTCCTAAGTCTAAATCAGCCCTCCTGCGCGCCATTTCTTCAGGTTGCAAACTAAAGCAGTAGCTTGAGATTCCAACGTGGCCGTTTCAAAAATTAACAAGCTGCAATCCTATTGGTTGTCGCTGTGATATGACCAAATTTGGCTATCAGCATTGCAGCAACCACTTTGCAAATGTAGATAAAACACTTATACCACCCTCCCATCGGGATGTTACCTGGTTAATATCCCTCCTCCCTCGGGCGCTGCGCGCCCTCGGGAAGTCGGGATATTAACCAGGTAACATCCCTCTGGAAGGTGGTATAACTAATACATAACCAACGATAACCAAGAAAAACCAACAATAACCACTGATCACCAACGATTACCACTGATAACCAACGATAACCAAGAATAACCAACAATAACCACTGATAACCAACAATAACCACTGATAACAAACGATAACAACTGATAACCAACAATAACCACTGATATCCAATGATAACCACTGATAACCAGCGATAACCACTCATAACCAACTATAACCACTGATAACCAACGATAACCCACTACAAACACTGATAACCAACATTAACCACTGATAACCAAAGATAACAACTGATAACCATCAATAGCCACAGATAACCAACAATAACCACTGATAACCAAGGATAACCTCTGATAACCAACAATAACCACTGTTAACCAACGATAACAACTGATAACCAATAATAACCACTGATAACCAATAATAACCACTGATAACCAAGAATAACAACTGATAACCAACGATAACAACTGATAATCAACAATAACCACTGATAACCAACGATAACCACTGATAACCGACAATAACCACTGATAACCAACGATATCCACTGATAAGCAACGATAACCGCTGATAACCAAAATTAACCACTGATAACCAACATTAACCTCTGATAATCAACAATTACCACTGATAACCAACGATAACCACTGATAACCAACGATAACCACTGATAACCAACTATAACATCTGATAACCAACGATAACCAAGAAAATCCAACAATAACCACTGATCACCAACGATTACCACTGATAACCAACGATAACCAAGTATAACCAACAATAACCACTGATAACCAACAATAACCACTGATAACAAAAGATAACAACTGATAACCAACAACAACCACTGATAACCAACGATAACCACTGATAACCAACGATAACCCCTGATAACCAACAATAACCACTGATAACCAACGATAACCAACTATAACCACTGATAACCAATGATAAACACTGATAACCTAGAATAACCACTAATATCCAACGATAATCACTGATAACCAATTATAACCACTGATGACCAACAATAACCACTGATAACCAAGTATAACCACTGATAACCAAGAATAACCATTGATAACAACAATAACCACTAATAACCAACGATAAGCAAGAATAACCAACAATAACCACTGATAACCAACAATAACAACTGATAACCAACGATCGCCAATGATAACCAACGATAATCACTGATAACCAACTATAACCTAAAATAACCAACAATAACCACTGATAACCAACAATAACCAACAATAACCAAGAATAACCAACAATAACCACTGATAACCAACAATAACAACTGATAACCAACGATAACCAATGATAACCAACAGTAACCGAGAATAACCAACTTTAACCACTGATAACCAACAATAACCGCTGATAACCAGCAATAACAACTGATAACCAACAATAACCACTGATAACCAACAATAACCACTGATAACCAACAATAACCACTGATAACCAACAATTACCACTGATAACCACCGATTACCAAGAATAACCACTAATAACCAGGACTAACCACTGATAACCAACAGTAACCACTGATAACCAACGATAACCACTGATATCCAACAATAACCAAGTATAAAAAACATTAACCACTGATAACCAACAATAACAACTGATAACCAACGATAAGCTACGAAAACCACTGTTAAACAACAATAACCAAGATTAACCAACAATAACCACTGGTAACCAACGATAACCAAGTAAACAAACATTAACCACTGATAACCAACAATAACAACTGATAACCAACGATAAGCAACGAAAACCACTGTAAACAAACTATAACCAAGAATAACCAACTATAACCTCTGATAACCAGCGATAAGCAACGAAAACCACTGTTAACCAACAATAACCAAGAATAACCAACAATAATCACTGATAACCAACGATAACCAAGAATAACCAACAATAACCACTGATAACCAACAATAAGTATTAGTTATTGCCCTCACACGAGGGCAATAACAGACATTGATGACCGCGGGAAAGTCGGTTGCCCGAGTTGCGGTCGAGGGCGCAGCCCGAGACTTTACGAGGGCAGCCGAATTTCCCGAGGTCATTAATGTCGGTTATTGCCCGAGTTGTGTAGGGCAATAAATGATTTATTGCATAGTTCATCACTGTGAGCGCAATAACATCGTGAATTTTTCAAACTCGCAAAGACGCAACGGTCTGTTGCTTAGAAGACACTACGCGCGGTCAATAACCTACATTTATGCCCTCGAATAGAGCAATCTGATTGGTCAAAGATGACATACTATGTAATAACAACTGATAACCAACGATAACCAATGATAACCAACAATAACCATTGATAACCAAGAATAACCACTGATAACCAACTATACATCTGATAACCAACGATAACCACTGATAACCAACGATAACCGCTGATAACCAAAATTAACCACTGATAACCAACAATAACCAAGAATAACAAACTTAAACCACTGATAACCAACAATAACCACTGATAACCAACAATAACCACTGAAAACCAACGATAACCACTGATAACCAACGATAACCACTGATAACAAACTATAACCGCTGATAACCAACGATAAGCAAGAAAAACCAACAATAACCACTGATAACCAACGATAACCAAGAAAAAAGAAACAATAACCACTGATAACCAACGATAACCTAGAAAAAACAACAATAACCACTGATCACCAACGATAACCACTGTCAACCAACAATAACCATTGATAACCAAGAATAACCACTGATAACCAACTATAACATCTGATAACCAACGATAACCACTGATAACCAACGATAACCGCTGATAACCAAAATTAACCACTGATAACCAAAAATAACCAAGAATAACAAACTTTAACCACTGATAACCAACAATAACCACTGATAAGCAACGGTAACAAACTATAAACACTGATAACCGACAATAACCACTGATAACCTACGATAACGACTGATAACCATCAATAACCACTGACAACCAACAATAACCACTGATAACCAATAATAACCACTGATAACCAAGAATAACCACTGATAACCAACGATAACCACTGATAACCAACAATAACGAAGAATAACCAACAATAACCACTGATAACCAACAATAACCACTGATAACCAACGATAACAACTGATAACCATCAATAACCACTGATAACCAACAATAACCACTTATCACAGAGAATAACCACTGATAACCAACAATAACCACAGATAACCAAGAATAACCACTGATAACCAACGATAACAACTGATAACCAACGATAACCAAGAATAACCAACATTAAGTAATAGTTAACTCCCGGTCTCTGAGGCGATACGGGATATATACCGAGGTGGTTAATCATGCTGTCTGAGGGCGGAGCCCGAGGATGGCATAATTAACCACCGAGGTATTATCCCGATCGCCGAAGAGACCGGGAGTTAACTGACTTGTACCCCACCACCAGTCTTCTAGTGGTGTTTGTAGCTGCTCGTAGCTGTTCTGTAGCTTGTAAGCGAAGATCTACAAGCGATGGGAGCCCAGGGCACTCGCCTCCAAGCGCACACTCGCCAGGTCTATAATGGCGAACGCCCGTGTTCAAGTTGGGCGACAAACGTCGAACGCCCGTGTTCAAGTTGGGCGACAAACGAAGCCTGGCGTCAACTTTTGTGCAGCTAAAACGCACGGTAACTTGGCTTTCAGGCAGCAATGCTGGCTGACCTTTCCCAAAGGTTAACACGTGCGCCAAAAATTTATTGATAATTTATTGACGATGGCCCACTAGTATCTGCTATTTTGTGGGGTATTAAGCTCCACTCACTTTCGCCGGGTGGGTAGGTGTGGACAAGGGACTAGTGCCACTTTGCCACTTCCTGGGAAATATCCATATTTGCCTGTTTTAACTTTAATATCCTGGAAAATATCCATATTTTCCTGTGTATATGGGATATATACCATGCCATTTTCCTTTGATCTTTGGGTGTGGTGGGGTACAACCATTGATAACCAACCATAACCACTTATAACATACGGTAGCAACCGATAACCAATAATAATCACTGATAACCAACAATAACCACTGATAACCAAAAATAACCACTGATAACCAAGAATAACCACTGATAACCACGATAACCACTGATAACCAACAATAACCACTGATAACCAAGAATAACCGCTGATAACCAACGATAACCACCGATAACCAAGCATAACCGCTGACAACCAAGAATAACCACTGATAACCAACGATAACCAACTATAAACACTGATAACCAACAATAACCACTTGTAACCAACAATTACCACTGATAACCAACGATAACAACTGATAACCATCAATAACCACTGAAAACCAACAATAACCACTTATAACAGAGTATAACCACAGATAAGTACTAGTTAAACAACGGTCCGAGGGCAGTATGGAATATACACGAGGGCAATCCAATTAGAGCCCGAGGGTGCAGCCCGACGGGTCTAATTGGATTGCACGAGTGGATATTCCATACTGCCCGAGGGACCGTTGTTTAACGTGTTTGTATCGCACCTCGTGGGCGTATCCCACTTAATTGTACTGTTTTTAGTATCGCTTGTGCTATTTTTAGTATCACACGTGCTATAGTAAAGACCACAATGGAACCCACTAGCATAAGGAAGCTTAAGCGGTATATAAAGCGAACGCAATAGTGCTCTGTACCTTCCGGTAGGGCTTGCCCTATCACTATTTTTGTACCGCGTGGTCAACACTGTACCACGTTAAAAATTTTTTGAGCTACTTGCCCTTTCCGCAGATATTGTCTGTTTCTTCAGACAATATCTGCACCCGGGCAATATATCGTGGCCCCGGGCAATATATTCCATATTGCCCTAGGGCAGCAATATATTCCATATTGCCCTGCAGTTGGGGCAGTATGGAATATATTGCCCAGGCGGTGCCTTTGATATGCCCACGAGGTGGGATACAACCATCTATAACCACTAATAACAAACAATAACCACTGTTAACCAACGATAACAACTGATAACCAACAGTAACCACTGATAACCAAAATTGTACCCCACCACACCCAAAGATCAAAGGAAAATGGCATGATATATATCCCATATACACAGGAAAATATGGATATTTTCCAGGATATTAAAGTTAAAACAGGCAAATATGGATATTTTCCAGGAAGTGGCAAAGTGGCACTAGTCCCTTGTCCACACCTGCCCACCCGGCGAAAGTGAGTGGAGATTTATACCCAACAAAATAGCAGACACTAGTGGGCCATCGTCAATAAATATTTGGCGCACGTGTTAACCTTTGGGAAAGGTCAGCCAGCATTGCTGCCTGAAAGCCAAGTTACCGTGCGTTTTAGCTGCACAAAAGTTGACGCCAGGCTTCGTTTGTCGCCCAACTTGAACACGGGCGTTCGCCATTTGTCGCCCAACTTGAACACGGGCGTTCGCCATTATAGACCTGGCGAGTGTGCGCTTGGAGGCGAGTGCCCTGGGCTCCCATCGCTCGTAGATATTCGCTTACAAGCTACAGAACAGCTACGAGCAGCTACAAACACCACGAGAAGACTGGTGGTGGGGTACAAGTCAGTTAACTCCTGGTCTCTTCGGCGATCGGGATAATACCTCGGTGGTTAATTATGCCATCCTCGGGCTCCGCCCTCGGACAGCATAATTAACCACCTCGGTGTAGCGTTAGCTATACGTGGGCGGGTAGACCAGGATAATATTGATCTGAATGATTATTACTGGAATCAAACAGTAAGCAAATAGAATCAAGAGTGAATCGAATGAAGCATGCACACATAGGCGGCCTTTTTAAATAGAGAGGTGAACATGATACTAGTGGGACTAGAGGTGATAAATGATGCACATGGTACACTGAATAATACATAAAGTGTCTAACACCACATCTCCCTTTCTGTCAATGTTTGATGAACGGAGCGAAATGTTCAGTGGGTCTTTGAGTGCGCGTGCTCCTTCTTGGTCCTGTTGATTGATCGTTCTCGTGTGATTGAGGTGATTGATTGTTCTCGTGTAATTGAGGTGATTGATCGTTCTGTGTAGACAGTTGCTGTGTTCTCTCTTCAGGAAGTTGGATAATATCCTTTCTATTCCGTCTTATCTCCGAGCCCTGATTTGTTCTGATCACATGGGAGCGAGGTGCTACATCCGTTTCAATAACTGTAGCCTCTTCGTTTCTTGTAGGAATCCATACTCTGTCTCCCTCTTCTACATGTGGTAGTTCTCTTGCTCCATGGTGTTTGTCATGGTTCTTTTTCTGTTTGTTCTTCATGTGTTGATCTCTGTTTCGAACTCTTGTCTCATCTGGTATCTCAGGTTTTCTTCTCTCTCGTGTAGTGGGAACTTTGGTCCTTGGTAGACGACTCATGAGCAACTCTGCTGGGCTATACTGTCCACCTTGAATTGGAGTTGTTCGATAGTTCAGTAGAGCGAGGTAGGGGTCGGAACTTTTCTCAAGCATATTCTTTACTGTTCGGACTGCCCTCTCTGCCTCTCCGTTGCTCTGTGGAAAATAGGGGCTACTTGTCTTGTGGACAAACTGGTAGCTCTTGGCGAAGTCTTCAAAAGCTTCAGCTGTGTATTGCGGTCCGTTATCTGAGAAGACAATCTCTGGGATTCCGTGTCTGGCAAAGATACTCTTGGATTTGTTGATAACTTCTCCTGCTGTGGTTCTGTTCAGCTTAGCGATTTCGATGTAGCGAGAATAGTAGTCAACATAGAGTAGAAATGGATCACCCTTCCATTCGAATAGGTCAGTGCCTATCTTCTGCCATGGCAACTCAGGCAGTTCTGATGGGACCAGGGGTTGAGCTCGTTGCTGCTGATGTTTACAACATGTTTCACAGCTCGTTACGATCTTTTCCAATTGTGTGGAGAGACCTGGCCACCAGACAGACTGTCGTGCTCTGTCCCTGCACTTTGTGATACCTAGATGACCCTCATGTAGCTTCTCTAGGATCTGTTGCTGTAGTGGAGGAGGAATAACAATACGGGAACCTCTCATTAGCACACCATTCTCTACAGAGAATTGAGCAGCAAGGGGTAGGAATGGTCTCACCACTCTTGGTGCTGTCTTCTTGTCAGGCCAAGATGAGTAGCAGTACTTTGTTACTAGCTGACAGGCTTCATCTTGCTGTTGAAGTTCCTTGATCTGCTCCATCCTCTGTTCAGTGGCTGGTAGATTCTGCATGATGAGTTGGATGTAAGCGTTTCCTTCTTGGTGGAATGACTCGTCGTCGTCTGTGGGATCCCGTGATGTAGATCTCGATAGTGCATCTGCGATGAGTAGCTGCTTTCCAGGAACATGAGAGATAGAGAAATCGTACCTCATCATCCTCAGACGAAATCGTTGTACTCGAATTGGCATTTCTTCCAAGTGCTTGGTGCTGAAGAGTGGAACTAATGGCTTATGATCAGTCCATATGTGAAACTTCAGTCCAATGAGATAGTCGGATAGCCTCTCACATGCCCACGTGAATGCCAGAGCCTCTTTTTCTATCTGCGCATATCTCTGTTCCGTTGACGTCATGGATCTTGAGATATATGCAACAGGCTTGTTTTCTCCATCTGACTGCTTTTGTAACAGAACAGCTCCTAATCCAAAAGAAGATGCGTCGGCTGAAACCGTGGTTTCCAGATTTGGATCGAAGAGAGTGAGAATGGGGCTCTTGGTTAGCATCTCTTTGGTTTTCTCAAAAGCTGTCTGCTGTGCTTCTTCCCATACCCAGTGAGTGTCCTTGTTGAGCAATTCTCTCATGGGCTGAGTAACTTCTGCGAGATTTGGGGCGAACTTGCTGAGATGATTCACCATTCCCAAGTAGCGTCTGACATCGCCAACATTCTTGGGTTGCTTGAATTCTGTTATTGCTTCTATCTTGCCAGGGTCTGGTCGAACTCCTGAACTGTCGATGACATGTCCCAGGAACTGTAGTGAAGTCTGAGCGAATTTGCACTTCTCGTTGTTGAGGGTCATGCCTGCTTTCTCCAGTCGTGTGAGAACTTCTCGGAGGTGCTTGTTGTGTTCTTCTAGTGTCTCTCCGTAGACTAGAACATCATCCATCATACACACCACATTGGGAATTCCGGCCAACATCTCGGACATTCTCCTTTGAAAGTGTTCGGGTGCTGACGATATGCCAAATGGTAGTCGATGAAAACGATACCTTCCGAACGGTGTGATGAATGTAGTGAGTCGAGAAGATTCTTCAGAGAGTGGGATCTGCCAGAAACCTGCATTTGCATCCAATTTAGACATTACTTTTGCTCCTGACAATTGAGCTAGAACTTGGTCTACAGCAGGTAGAGGGTGTCTCTCACGTTGCACACTCTCATTCAGCTTTGTCAGATCAACACAAATTCTGACCTTGCCATCACCTTTTGGAACCACAACCATGCCAGAGCACCAATCAGTTGGCTCTTGGATCTTTGAGATGACTCCTAGTCTCTCCATGCGTTGTAGCTCTTCTTTGACTGGCTCTAGTAGAGGGATAGCGACTCTGCGAGGGGTAGACAGGGCAAACGGCTTTGCTCCTTCTTTCAGCTGAATTGTGTAATCTCCATCCAGTTTCCCAAGGCCAGTGAATAAACCTGGAAACTCAGCATGTGGGTTTAGTGACTGACTGCTTACCACACCGATGCGTTGGATGAGATGTAGCTGCTCTATGGCTGGCTGTCCTAGCAGAGATCTGGATGCTCCTTTCACCACATAGACCTGTGTCTTGGTTTCGTGAGTGTGACTCTTGATACTTGCTGTGAACATCCCCATCACTGGTAGAGAGTGAGTATCCGGGCATTTCAGGTTTCGATCAGAAGGTTGCAGGGCTGGTTTGTCAAGGTGTGTCCACACACGCTCTGATATGACTGTCACCTCCGCACCTGTGTCGATGTGAAACTCTGTCGGCTTGTCGTTGACTTGTAGAGTGATACTCCAGTTGTCCTTGCTTCTGTCTGATACTGTTCCAATGAAGGCATCTTCTTCCTGTTCAATACTGGATACTTTTGCGGCTGATCTGCATACTGCTTCGTAATGTCCTGTCTTCTTGCACTTGCGGCATGTTGCATCCTTGGCAGGGCATTTTTGACGAGAATGAGAAGGAGATTTTCCGCACCATGAACACTTGCTGTTCTCTGGTCGGCTGTTCTTGGGTTTACTCTTCTGTGGAGCTTGCTTGGGCCTTGCATGATGCTTTGACTGTACTTCTCCCACAGGAGTGTCCTTTGGATTACCTCTCAGGGTTGGTTGCTGTAGCTTGACTGCTTCAGATTGTCTCACTTGAGTGATTGCCGTAGCTAGAGTGAGTTTGGAGTCCAGCTGTAGTTTCTCTGAAAGAGAAGAATTGTTGATTCCAACCACAATCCGATCTCTGATCATCTGGTCACGTAGTCCTTCGTAATCGCAGTGTTCGACTAGTGTGTGAAGAGCTGTGATGAAACTGTCCACAGGCTCACCAGGTTCTTGTCGACGAGAGTTGAACAATGCACGTTCGTATATCACATTTCTTTGTGGAACGAAATGAGCATCAAACTTTTTCCTGACTGTCTCGTAAGACTTTTCAGACTCTCCATCAGCATACTTAAACGAAGTGAGTATGTCGTCAGCTTCATCTCCCATACAGTAGATTAGCATGTTCAGATGTGCTTCGTCTCCCTTGTCTGCTAGACCCGAGGCCTTGCTGTATCGCTCGAATCGTCTGATCCAACGACACCAGAGTTGAGGTTTGCTGAACGAGAAGGGTTCCGGTGGAGATACTGTTCCTTGCGGTGTTGCCATCTTCGTCAGCGTATCTTGTTCGAAGAGAGCTTCTAGAGTTTCGTCTGGAATTTCTTGCTCCGGGAGAGCCGAGAGCACTTCGTGAGGAGAGTTGTCCCCGTCGACAAAACTTTAGCTCCGGGAGAGCCGAGAGCTTATCGAACTGCAAAAATCGAATACTGCACCGGGAGAGCCGAGTGCACCGCCGCTGCCACCATGTAGCGTTAGCTATACGTGGGCGGGTAGACCAGGATAATATTGATCTGAATGATTATTACTGGAATCAAACAGTAAGCAAATAGAATCAAGAGTGAATCGAATGAAGCATGCACACATAGGCGGCCTTTTTAAATAGAGAGGTGAACATGATACTAGTGGGACTAGAGGTGATAAATGATGCACATGGTACACTGAATAATACATAAAGTGTCTAACACCACACTCGGTATGTATCCCGTATCGCCTCAGAGACCGGGAGTTAACTATTACATAACCACAGATAACCAAGAATAACCACTGATAACCAACGATAACAACTGATAACCAACGATAACCAAGAATAACCAGAATTAACCACTGATAACCAACCAAAACCACTGATAACCAACGACAACAACCGATAACCAATAATAACCACTGATAACCAACAATAACCACTGATGACCAACAATAAGCACTGATAACCAAGAGTAGCCAATGATAACAACGATAACCACTGATAACCAACAATAACCATTGACAACCAAGAATAACCACTGATAACCACCGATAACCAAGCATAACCGCTGATAACCAAGAATAACCACTGATAACCAACGATAACCAAGGATAACCAACTATAACCTCTGATAACCAAGAATAACCACTGATTATCAACGATAACAACTTCTAACCATCAATAACCACTGATAACCAACAATAACCACTTATAACAGAGAATTACCACTGATAACCATCGATAACCACTGATAACCAACAATAACCACTGTTAACCAACGATAACAACTGAAAACCAACAATAACCACTGATAACCAACAATAACCACAGATAACCAAGAATAACCACTGATGACCAACGATAACAACTGATAACCAACGATAACCAAGAATAACCAACATTAACCACTGACAACCAACCATAAGCACTGATAACCAACGATAACAACCGATAACCAATAATAACCATTGATTACCAAGAAAAACCACTGATAACAACGATAAGTAATAGTTAACTCCCGCTCTCTGAGGCGATACGGGATATATACCGAGGTGGTTAATTATGCTGTCCGAGGGCGGAGCCCGAGGATGGCATAATTAACCACCGAGGTATTATCCCGATCGCCGAAGAGACCGGGAGTTAACTGACTTGTACCCGACCACCAGTCTTCTCGTGGTGTTTGTAGCTGCTCGTAGCTATTCTGTAGCTTGTAAGCGAAGATCTACGAGCGATGGGAGCCCAGGGCACTCGCCTCCAAGCGCACATGCACTCGCCAGGGCTCATAATGGCTAACGCCCGTGTTCAAGTTGGGCGACAAACGGCGAACCGTCCCGTGTTCAAGTTGGGCGACAAACGAAGCCTGGCGTCAACTTTTGTGCAGCTAAAACGCACGGTAACTTGGCTTTCAGGCAGCAATGCTGGCTGACCTTTCCCAAAGGTTAACACGTGCGCCAAAAATTTATTGATAATTTATTGACGATGGCCCACTAGTATCTGCTATTGTGTGGGGTATAAAGCTCCACTAACTTTCGCCGGGTGGGCAGGTGTGGACAAGGGACTAGTGCCACTTTGCCACTTCCTGGAAAATATCCATATTTGCCTGTTTTAACTTTAATATCCTGGAAAATATCCATATTTTCCTGTGTATATGGGATATATACCATGCCATTTTCCTTTGATCTTTGGGTGTGGTGGGGTACAACCACTGATAACCAACAATAAACATTGATAACCAAGAATAACCGCTGATAACCAGCGATAACCACCGATAACAACTGATAACCATCAATAACCACTGGTAACCAAGAATTACCAAGAATAACCACTGATAACCAAGGATAACCACTGATAACCAACAATAACCACTGATAACCAACGATAACCACTCATAACCAAGAATAACCACTGATAACCAACGATAACAACTGATAACCAACAATAACCACTGAAAACCACCCATAACCACTGATAACCAACGATAACCACTCATAACCAACAATAACCACTGATAACCAACGATAACCAACTATAACCACTGATAACCTATGATAAACACTGATAACCTAGAATAACCACTGATAACCAGCGATAATCCCTGATAACCAATTATATCCACTGATAACCAACAATAACCCCTGATAACCCAGAATAACCACTGATAACCAAGAATAACCACTGACAACCTACAATAACCATTAATAACCAACAGTAACCACTGATAACCAACGATAACCACTGATAACCAACGATAACCGCTGATAACCAAAAATAACCTCTGATAACCAACAATAACCAATAATAACCAACTTTAACCACTGATAACAAACAATAACCACTGATAACCAACAATAACCACTGATAACCAACGATAACCACTGTTGTACCCCACCACACCCAAAGATCAAAGGAAAATAGCATGGTATATATCCCATATACACAGGAAAATATGGATATTTTCCAGGATATTAAAGTTAAAACAGGCAAATATGGATATTTTCCAGGAAGTGGCACTAATCCCTTGTCCACACCTGCCCACCCGGCGAAAGTGAATGGAGCTTTATACCCCACAAAATAGCAGATACTAGTGGGCCATCGTCAATAAATTATCAATAAATTTTTGGTGCACGTGTTACCCTTTGGGAAAGGTCAGCCAGCATTGCTGCCTGAAAGCCAAGTTACCGTGCGTTTTAGCTGCACAAAAGTTGACGCCAGGCTTCGTTTGTCGCCCAACTTGAACATGGGCATTCGCCATTGTTGACCTGGCGAGTGTGCGCTTGGAGGCGAGTGCCCTGGGCTCCCATCACTCGTAGATCTTTGCTTACAAGCTACAGAACAGCTACGAGCAGCTACAAACATCACGAGAAGACTAGTGGTGGGGTACAAGTCAGTTAACTCCCGGTCTCTTCGGCGATCGGGATAATACCTCGGTGTTTAATTATGCCATCCTCGGGCTCCGCCCTCGGACAGCATAATTAACCACCTCGGTATATATCCCGTATCGCCTCAGAGACCGGGAGTTAACTATTACATAACCAATTTTAACCACTGATAACCAACAATAACCACTGATAACCAACGATAACCACTGATAACCAACTATAACCACTGATAACCAACGATAACCAAGAAAAACCAACTATAACCTGTGATCACCAACGATAACCACTGATAACCAACTATAACCACTGATAACCAACGATAACCAAGAAAAACCAACAATAACCACTGATAACCAACAATAACTACTGATAACCAACGATAACCAATGATAACCAACAATAACCAAGAATAACCAACTTTAACCACTGATAACCAACAATAACCACTGATAACCAACAATAAATACTGATAACCAACGCAGTGAAAACCGTTTATTAACTTAATTATCAAGCAGTTGCTCCCCCTTTTTTGGGCTAGTTATAATTCTAATGCACCCATCCTTAGCCGATTATGTGCGAAATTATTAGAGCCCACGCCCTACCGTATAGCAGTATTAATTTAAAGCACGCAGTAAAATTTCAAAAAATGCAATTCAAAAGGTCATACCTCGTGAACGCTTCATCTGCTGTATGAAGAAGTATTTGTGAACTAGAAGAACGATGACTGTGTTATCTGTTGGTCATACGATCGAGAGCGTTGACTCAGTTGTAGTAGAACTATCACCGTCGGCGTCACGCAAACAAGTAAGTATTTACGTGCGTGTAGCTGACCTTTGTTTGTTAAGCTTAAAACTATTGTTACCAAGGAGATCATAGCTTTACTAAGTGTTAGGTAGGCTATAGTACAGCCAAGAAGCTTTTGTTTACTCTACAACAATGGTTTTAGCCTACAGTCTGCTATACAACTTGTCCCGTGTGCTAGCCCGTGTGGACGTCTACCAGAACACAAGTATTTATGGTGAACACGCACATCTCACTCGTTCTGTTGGATTGCTAGGACCTGTTCCACTACACTACCAATCAAGCAATGAAGATTGAACATTATTTACGAAGGTAATACTTTGACTATTGCTGTGGTAATACTTGACTAATACTGTAGGGTATGACTGTGTGTATGCAATGCTAGATGTGATGCTGAGTGTGCCACTTCAAGAAGCAGTCTGATGCATCCCCAGTATGGCAAAGCCAAACTGAGCACTCTTGGCAATACCATGTTGAGGTAGCACTGATGTTTCTGGTAGCGTGGAGTGCACAGCGACCTCTTTTCCGTATAGCCTGGTTGCCTTCATCAGGCATTGTCATTGGGAAGTGACGGTATGGCAGTGTGTGTATGACCATCCCTTTTCGACTACGTCGTCGACGACTGCAGTACTCTCCGATCAGTTCTTTTGCCAGCTGTATGCGAAAACTCTTGTAATCGCCGAAAGGGCAAGCTGGACTAAAGTCTTTCATCAAAATGTAAGAATTTGTGATTGTCACATCAAGCAGGAACGTGTATACATATTTGTAGAACTTTCTGCTCTTGGTTCTGCAGCTATAGTACCCACGGAGCTGATCCCCACGATCGACGCCTCCCATGAACTTGTTGTACCTGATGATGCTCTCGGGACAACTAATTGGTACTCTAGAGCCATCTTGTAGCCTTCTCTGTATAGTACCACTTTCATCTGGTTGCAGACAGTGGACATGACCATCACCGTTTTCCGATCCATCCATGCCGATGCTGACAGCTGACCTTTTTGTACAGTCACGAAGTCACCCGTAAAAGGTTAGCAACAAACATCTAAGATTGGTAAGGGTTACAATAAAAGAATGTACATGTACTACGTATACGTTATACCATGCCTACCCGTGGTGTATCACAAATACACGAAGCAATAACTATTAATCCCGAGGGCGTAGCCCGAGGGATTAATGGTTATTGCTGAGTGTATTCATGATACACCACCAGGTAGGCATGGTATAACTGACTTGTACCATGGCAACCACAAGGCCCACTGATGTCTGTAGGTTTCTATAGGATAAATAAGGGCGACTTGCGCACTCTTTATAGTTTACTGGTGAGGTTGACTCGCAACTCTCACCCCTTCCTATTTTTCTCTCTGGAAGGTAGATCATTTCTATGATCTTTTTTGCCCAGTGGGAGTCATGTGACTTCCCGTGGAATATCAAGATATACCACAGGAAATCACATGATAAACCGTGGAATATCTAGTTATTCCACAGGAAATCATGTGACTTTCCGTGGTATATCTGAAATACACCACTGGCGGTGCCTTTGAAAATAAGGCTTCCTATGGTACAAATGTAGGTTATACACCGAGGTGGAGGTAAATATGGGAATTTGGATACCGAGGGCGAAGCCCGAGTAATCCAAATTCCCATATTTACCGACAACGAGGTGTATAACCGGTTTAAACCATGATGCCGATTAGCGCATTAGTACATTATTGCGCAACTACAAGCTGCATTGCGCAATAATCCACGTTGAACAAGCAAAATTGCGCAATAGTACACGCGACTATTAAAGGAGACCAGCGCGTGTTGCTGTACCGCATTCTCCAGTGACTCCACGCTCCCTTCACACACGCTCGGGCCACGACTCATGGATTTCGAAGACGAAATATTTCTTGCTGCTTCGCAAATGTACGAGAAAGAAGTAGAGCTGAGAGAGAAGTATGGCTTTATGGGAGAAGAAGACTTTACTCTGGATCGCTTGCTTGCAGATATCGATGTACCACCGCCCCAACAGTACCATACCCAAGAGAACGCAGATGCCGTTAGCAGTTCACCTCTGAGACCAACACGATTTGCTGCTCCAGTCAGTGAAGAAGACCTTCTTAAGAAAATAACTGGCTCTATTCCAAAGGCTACGCGGAAGAGTACAGCCTGGGCAACAACCACTTGGAAAGATTGGGCTACTAATAGGCAGACAGCAGGCAATGAGTTTCCTCCAAAGCTATCAGAGATCACTAATGAACGTCTCAATTACTGGTTATCCAGATTTGTAGTCGAGGTTCGGAACAAGCAAGGTCTTGAATACCAAGGTGGTTCTTTGTACAGCCTTTGTGCTGGTGTGCAATGGCAAGTTCGATCTGAACGTCGCGTTCTCGCAGATTAAAGACAAATAGATGACGTTGATATATTCAAGTATAGTTCATTTGCCTACTTTCGGAGTGTTCTAGATTCTGTGCTAAAAGACCTACACAAACAAGGAATTGGAACAACTACCAAGCGAGCAGACTGCATCTCTGAAGACATCGAAGAGAAGCTATGGGAGGAGAATGTACTCGGAGATGACACACCGGCTAAGCTAGTTGATACTCTTGTGTTCTGCTTTGGTTTGAATTTCGCTTTAAGGAGTGGACAGGAGCATCGAGACCTACGTCCCGACATGCTGCAGCTGGTAACACCACCTGATGCTACAGCCTATCTTATCTACACTGAATCAGGGTCGAAGAATCGGCAAGGTGGCTTAAATGAACGGAAAGTCACAAACAAGTCGGTAAAGTGTTTTGCCAATGTTGCTGATCCAAAGAGATGCTGTATTCGACTGTACCAGAAGTATATGGCATTGCGACCTAAAGATTCACCAAAAGATGTGTTCTATCTGAAGCCATTTGCCAAACCATGTCAAGATTGTTGGTACTACAATCGTGCAATCGGGCACAATGTACTGGGAAATACTGTCAAGAGACTATGTGCCGCAATAGGAGTTGAAGGGAACTTTACTAACCACTCCCTACGGAGAACATGTGCTACTAGACTTTTTCAAGCTGGAGTTGATGAGCAGCAGATAATGGGTATAACTGGTCATCGTACTACAAATGCTGTACGGCTCTACAAAGAGATATCACAGGAACAGGAAGAGAATTCGAGCAAGATTTTACAAATGGCAAAGAAGGCGAAGCCGTCTAGTGAAGAAAGTAAAGATTGCAAGACTACAAAACTGCTGACCAGTAGCTCGATGAACCTTAGTAGTGTTCCAGTGTACAATTTTACTTCTTGTTCAGTTGTATTTCACAATAATTGATGACTGTATGAGAATTGCAAAGTATTGTGTGAAAAGTGATTGTGCAATAGTACTAGGTGTATATGGGAATTTGAATACCTCATCAAATCAAAGGGAATTATTCATATCATGGTTTAAAAGCTGTTATGATTATTGAAACTTTATGTGGAAGTTGAGAAATAAAGATCCATACCTGTTCTCAAGCTGTACTGTTTTCAGTAACTCTGGAAACCCCTTGCGATCTTTACGAGCTGTTCCGCAACTGTATATGTCCTTCACTAGTAGATCTTGCAGCAGCTTTTCAGCAGTGAAAAAGTTATCAAAGAACACATGATGATTCTTTTTCTGTAAGTGATCTGTGAGCTCCTTCACGACTCTCTGTCCAAGGTCTTTTTCTCCACTCCCCACTTTCCCAGTGTATACCTGGAACTTCTGAAAGAAGCCGTTGTGGCTGTCTCCTAGTACCCACACCTGTGTTTTGTAGTTAATGTTATTTTTTGAGGGAAGGATGATGATGTGTTGTAAGATACATTATTGTGTGCACAAGTATATCATGTGCAAACCCTAACGATGTATTGTTTGCCTAGTAATGCCATAATTTTTATTAGTGTGTAAAATCACCTTGATTCCTCTTTTGATAGGTTTCATCGGCATGTACTGCTTGATAGATGAATGCCCGGTGAACTTAATCATCGCCTCATCGACTGCTACCTCTTTGTGGGGCTCATAGAGATCAACAAACGACTGTGAAAAATGGTCGATAATTGGGCGCACCTTTCCCAACCAATCGTACCCAGGTGATCCTCGCGACGGAAGGCTGGTGTTGTCTACAAAGTGCAAATAACGAGATATTTCTCGGAATCGATCTCTCGAGATTCTGTCTGCAATGGCAGGATAGTGCAGGACAGGATCTGTGCTCCAGTAATTGTCTAGAGCTGGGTGTATGGTAATTCCCATCAGGATGCAGAAACCGATGTAAGCTCTAAGCTCTTCACTGGTGATCTTATCCCATTTATTGTACTTCTCTTCTCCCATTGTCTGTTTAGCAAACAGGTTTGTCTGGGCTACAATCTGGTCTAAGAATGGCTCAGTGAACATCAAGCTGAATATCTCAGATGCAGTCTCGGGGACTGGCACAGTTGGACCAACATAGCTGCTAAAACTTTTGATGGTAAATGATTGAAGTGTGGTGGACCATGAATTAGTAGGGGGGTGAGCTTGGTGTAGAGGAGATGGGGCTGTTTGTTGTTGAGTTCTGCGGCGATCAGATGGGGTTTGTTGTTGGGTAGTGGGTTGACGGGTTCGGCGGCGGCGAGGAGTTGCGGTAGTTAGCTGTTGAGCGGAGGGTGGGTGGCGAGGAGTTGCGGTGGTTCGCTGTTGAGCGGAGGATGGGTGGAGAGGAGTTGCGCTAGTTTGCTGTTGAGCGGAGGGTGGGTGGCGAGGAGTTGCGGTTGTTCGCTGTTGAGCGGAGGATGGGTGGAGAGGAGTTGCGCTAGTTTGCTGTTGAGCGGAGGGTGGGTGGCGAGGAGTTGCGGTGGTTCGCTGTTGACGCGGAGGATGGGTGGAGAGGAGTTGCACTAGTTTGCTGTTGAGCGGAGGGTGGGTGGAGAGGAGTTGCGCTAGTTTGCTGTTGAGCGGAGGGTGGGTGGAGAGGAGTTGCGCTAGTTTGCTGTTGAGCGGAGGGTGGGTGGAGAGGAGTTGCGCTTGTTTGCTGTTGAGCGGAGTGTGGGCGGAGAGGTGTTGGGATTTGTTGCTGTTGAGCAGAGGGTGTGTGAGTTTGGTTGGGAGGAATTGAGATATGTTGAGCAGGGAGTGGAACACTTACAAGTAACTGTGCAGGTTGAATAATTCTACTGTCACTTTGCTCTTCTTCCAGGTCATTGAAATAATCAGTTTGCAGAGGAGAAATGGGGATATCTTCAGCACGGTTCTCATTCCTGTTTTCATCACTGTCGTCACCATCGTCAAACTCGTCGTCACTTCCTGGCATCATTGGCTCATCAAAATCTTCACAGTCTATCTCATTCAGCACCTCTTCAACTGTCATATACCTAGCTCTCTTTGCCATCACTAACACAGTATTGTGTGTTAGATACGTAATAATGAGTTGAATTGTAATGGTAGTGCTAAACGTGCTTATGTTGTAAAATGCTAACATTGGCTTGTAATAAATAGTTTACCTTGCAAGACAGATTGCGCAAATAGTTTATATAGAAGCCTTAGTGGAGAACTACCAAGAGGGAAGCTGTGAACACTAACACGACTTCTGGTAGCTTGAAAAAGCCGTGCGCGTTGAACTGCATGTATAATACTAGCTGCTGTAGCAACGGTACGGCAGCTAGTCGCAGCAACGGTACGGCTGTAGCAACGGTACGGCAGCTACAACGATAACCACTGTTAACCAACAATAACCAAGAATAACAAACGATAACCACTGATAACCAACAATAACAAGTGATTACCAACGATAAGCAACGATAACCACTGTTAACCAAGATTAACCAAGAATAACCAACGATAACCACTGATAACCAACGATAACCAAGAATAACCAAGAATAACCAACAATAACCACTGGTAACCAACAATAACAACTGATAACCAACGATAACCAATGATAACCAACAATAACCAAGAATAACCAACTTTAACCACTGATAACCAGTAATAACAGCTGATAACCTACGATAACCACTGATAACCAACGATAACCGCTGATAACCAACAATAACCACTGATGACCAACAATAACCAAGAATAACCTACTTTAACCACTGATAACCAACATTAACCAATGATAACCAACAATAACCACTGATAACCGCCGATTACCAAGAATAACCACTGATAACCTAGAATAACCACTGATAACCAACGATAACCACTGATAACCAACATATAACCTCTGATAACCAACAATAACCACTGATAACCAACGATAACCAAGATTAACAAACTAAAACCACTGATAACCAGCAATAACAACTGATAACCAACGATAAGCAACGATAACCACTGTTAACCAACAATAACCAAGAATAACCAACATAAACCAGTGATAACCAACGATAACCAAGAATAACCAACAATTACCTCTAAATACCAACAATATGTATTAGTTATTGCCCTCACACGAGGGAAATAACCGACATTAATGACCGCGGGCAAGTCGGTTGCCCGAGCTACGGTCGAGGGCGCAGCCCGTGACTGTACGAGGGCAGCCGACTTTCCCGAGGTCATTAATTACGGTTATTGCCCGAGTTGTGTAGGGCAATTAATGATTTATTACATTGTTCATCACTGTGAGCGCAATAACATCGCGAACTTTTCAAACTCGCAAAGACGCAACGGTCTGTTGCTATAGAAGACGCTACGGATGGTCAATATCCTACATTAATGCCTTCGAATAGAGCAATCTGATTGGTATAAGATGACGTACTATGTAATAACAACTGATAACCAACGATAACCAATGATAACCAAGAATAACCAAGAATAACCATCTTTAACCACTGATAACCCTCAATAACCATTGATAACCAACTATAACAACTGATAACCAACGATAACCACTGATAACCAGCGATAACCGCTGATAACCAAAAATAACCACTGATAACCAACAATAACCAAGAATAACCAACTTTAACCACTGATAACCAACAATAACCTCTGATAACCATCAATACCCACTGATAACCACGATAACCAACTATAACCAACAATAACCAAGAATAACCCACAATAACCAGTGGTAACATAAGATAACCACTGATAATCAACAGTAACCACTGATAACCAGCGATAACCACTGATAACCAACGATAACCACTGATAACCAACAATAACCACTGATAATCAAGAACAACCACTGATAACTAACGATAACCAAGAATAACCAACTATAAACAAGAATAACCTACAATAACCACTGATAACTGACAATAACCACTGATAACCAACAATAACCAAGAATAACTAACATTAACCAAGAATAACCAACAAAAACCACTGATAACCAACAATAACCTCAGATAACCAACAATAACCACTAATATCCAACGATAACCACTGATAACCAAATATAACCAATGATAACCAAAAATAACCACTGATAACCAACGATAACCAAGAATAACCAACCATAACCAAGAATAATCAACTAAAACCACTGTTAACCAACAATAACCACTGATAACCAACGATAACCAAGAATAACCAACAATAAACAAGAATAACCAACAATAACCACTGGTAACCAACTATAACCACTGATAACCAACGATAACAACTGATAACCAAAATTAACCACTGATAACCAATGATAACCACTGATGACCAATGATAACCACTGATAACCACTGATAACCACAGATAACCAACGATAACCACTGATAACCAACGATAACCACTGATAACCACTGATAACCAACGAAAACCACTGATAACCAACAATAACCACTGATAACCAACGATAACCAAGAATAACCAACAATAACCACTGATAACCAACAATAACCACTGATAACCAACAATAACCACTGATAACCAACTAATACCAGTGATAACCAAGTATAACCACTGATAACCAAGAATAACAACTGCTAACCAACGATAACCAACTATAACCTACAATAACCAAGCATAAGCAACAATAACCACTGATGACCAACAATAACCACTGATAACCAACGATAACCAAGAATAACAAAGAATAACCACTGATAACCAACAATAACCACTGACAACCAACAATAACCGCTGATAATCAACGATTACCAAGAATAAACAACAAAAACCAAGTATAACCAACAATAACATATGAGAACCAACAATAACCATTGATAACCAAGAGTAACAATTGATAACCAACAATAACCAAGAATAACCAACAATAACCAAGAATAACCAACAATAACCACTGATAACCAACGTTAACCACTGATAACCAATAATAACCACTGATAACCTTGAATAACCACTGGTGACCAACAATAACCACTGATAAACAACTATAACCACTGATAACAAAGAATAACACTGATAACCAAGAATAACCACTGATAACCAAGAATAACCACTGATAACCAACGATAACCACTGATAACCAACGTTAACCACTGATAACCAACATTAACCACTGATAACCAACGATAACCACTGATAACCAACGATAACCACTGATAACCACTGATAACCAACGAAAACCACTGATAACCAAGTATAACCACTGATAACCAGTGAAAACCAACAATAACAACTGCTAAACAAGAATAACCACTGATAACCAAGAATAACCACTGATAACCAACGATAACCAAGAATAACCAACAATAAGAAAGAATAGCCAACAATAACCACTGTTAACCAACAATAACCACTGATAACCAACAATAACCACTGATAACCAAGAATAACCACTGATAACCAATGATAACCACTGATAACCAACTATAACCACTGATAACCAACGATAACCAAGAATAACGAACAATAACCAAGAAGAACCACCGATAACCAACAATAACCACTGATAAGCAACGATAACCAAGAATAACATACATTAACCACTGGTAACCAACAGTAACCACTGATAACCAACAATAACCACTGATAAACAGCAATAACCACAGATAACCAAGAATAACCACTGATAACATACAACAACCACTGACAACCAACAATAACCACTGATAACCAACGATAAACTAGAATAACCAATAATCACCACTGGTATCCAACAATAACCACTGTTAACCAACAATAACCACTGGTAACCAACAATAACCACTGATAACCAACAATAACCACTGATAACCAAGAATAACCACTGATAACCAACAATAACCACTGATAACCAACGACAACCACTGATAACCAACGATAACCACAGATAACCAACGGTAACCACTGATAACCACTGATAACCAACAATAACCACTTTTAACCAAATATCACCACTGATAACCACTGATATTCAACAATAACCACTGATAACCAACGATAACGACTGATAACCAACGATAACCTCTGATAACCAACGATATCCACTGATAACTAACGATAACCACTGATAACCATCAATAACCACTAATATCCAGCGATTACCACTGATAACCAAGAACAACCACTGATATTCAAAAATAACCACTGATAAACAACGATAACCAAGAATAACCAAACATAACCAAGAATAACCAACAAAAACCACTGATAACCAACAATAACCACTGATAACAACGATAACCAAGTATAACCAACAATAAACAAGAATAACCAACAATAATCACTGGTGACCAACTATAACCACTGATAACCAACAATAAGAACTGATAACCAACTATAACCACTGATAACCAACGATAACCACTGATGAACAACGATAACCACTGATAACCACTGATAACCAACATTAACCGCTGATAACCAACTATAACCAAGAATAACCAACAATAACCACTGATAACCAACAATAACCACTGATAAACAACAATAACCACTGATAACCAACGATAACCACTGATGACCAACGATAACTACTGATAACCAACGATAACCACTGATAACCACTGATAACCAACGATAACCACTGATAACCAACAATAACCACGGATAACCAACGATAGCAACTGATAACCACTGATAACCAACGATAACCACTGATAACCAACAATAACCACTGATAACCAACGATAGCCACTGATAACCAACGATAACCACTGATAACCAACGTTAACCACTGGTAACCAACGTTAACCACTGATAACCAACGATAACCACTGATAACCAACGATAACCACTGATAACCACTGATAACCAACAATAACCACTGATAACCAACAAAAACCACTGATAACCAACTAAAACCACTGATAACCAAGAATAACCACTGATAACCAACAATAACAACTGCTAACCAACGATTACCAACTATCACCAACAATAACCTAGAATAACCAACAATAACCACTGATGACCAATAATAACCACTGATAACCAACGATAACCAAGAATAAACAACAATATCCAAGAATAACCAACAATAACCACTGCTAACCAACAATAACAACTGATAACCAACAATAACCACTGATAACCAACAATAACCACTGATAACCAACAATAACCACTGATAACCAACGATAACCACTGATAAACAACGATAACTATTGATAACCAACGATAACCACTTATTACCACTGATAACCAACGATAACCACTGATAACCAACAATAACCACTGATAACCAATGATAGCCACTGATAACCAACGATAACCAAGAATAACCACTGATAACCAAGAATAACCACTGATAACCAACGATAACCACTGATAACCAAGAATAACCACTGATGACCAACAATAACACTTGATAACCAACAATAACCACTGATAACCAACGATAACCATTGATAACCAAAGATAATCCAGAATAACCAACAATAACCACTGGTAACCAACAATAACCACTGATAACCAACAATAACCACTGATAACCAAGAATTACCACTGATAAACAACAAAAACACCTGATAACCAACGATGACAACTGATAACCAACGATAACCACTGATAACCAACGATAACCACTGATAACCACTGATAACCAACAATAACCACTGCACAGGGAAAACAGTGCAGGAAGGCGGAGAACGTACTTCCATCGAACGGTTGCCGTGTTTGTGCAATAACGGGGGAAACACGGGCTGCCGTTTGTTTAAATCACGGATACCGTTTACTACCGACGTGGGAACACTTTAAACGGTACGCAGATACGATGCTCCATATAAACTCCGTGCAATCACCGTATAATCACCGTTCAGCTTGTCATCAGCACACCGTTTAATCCGTTTCCCGCGTTTCTACTGACCGTTCAGTACACCGCTTCCCGCGTCTCTATCGACCGTTGCCTTGTTAGTGAATAGTATACAACAATAATTATTAAACCAAAATACATAGGCACAGTTCTGCATAACTAGGCAGTTCAGAATAACATTATTATTAATAGGCGTCAAAATCAATGTCGCTATCACTTGACGTGCTGCTTTCATCAACTATCTGTTGCAAATCAGCTTCAGACAGAGTGGTAGCAGTGGCTGAACGAGGTGTCCGACTACGAGATTGTGGTTGACCATGGCGTCTAGCAGGTGGTGTTGCAGGAGGTTGAATAGCTGCTGGAGATTGAATAGCCGGTGGAGATCGAATAGCTGATGGAGATCGAATAGCTGATGGAGATCGAATAGCTGCTAGAGAATGAATAGCTGATGGAGATTGAATAGCCGCTGAAGGTTGATTAGCTGCCGGTGGTTCAATAGCTGCTGGAGTCACTGTCTTGTATGTCCATTGTGGTGCATTCTCAGGTATTGGATGAGCTGACGTACAGCCTCTTCTGCGTTCTTTTCTTCTAAATCCAGCCTTTGAATTTGCCTTTGTCTTTCTTTTATCCAACTTTCTGATCAAAGCATTCAGTACTGTAGAACAAAAAGAGAACTATCAAAAACCTGAATTGGTAATATTAAATAGTGTGTAACTAACAAATTAAAGTACTGTACTAGTGCGTTGTTAGGCGCTGCTCACTTACTATTAAGTGCATCTCACGTATAAGCACATACTTCCTTGCTGTGGAAATACATGCACATCCGCTTAATACGTGCCAGTAAGCTAATTTATCACCAGAAAAGTAACACATTTTGCAGTCATGTTTTGTTTCTTTTACTACAGTTTATACACCGTGACGTCTAAACAGTCATCTATACATACAGAAGTCACAAGAAGATGGCTAAGAGTACAGTGCCGGGTCGCTGAAGCAGTATAACTACTGCTAGATAAAACTGAATAATAATGTTGACTGCATTATTACTTTTCCAATTATTAGGAAGTCTGCACTAAAATTAATCACCGAAATTAGTATACGGGCGGCTATAATCTTGGTCTCTCGAAACAAACGTTTCGTACAGAGCAATAGAGCGTTCTGAGAATTGGGACCACCTCGAGAACATGCAGGACTGATGCAACTATCCTACAGAGCTCATAATTCGATTTCCCACAAAATTCAGTTGAGCGTCCTAAAACGCTATTATCACAAGTTAATAATTTGTGCGAAGTGGTTGGTTTTCGTAAATCTAGTCACATATAAGTAGAGTTAAAACAAGCATCAGGCATGTTTGAAAAAGTTCGTTAGAGTTTCTTGACTACTGGCGCGTTTTGCTCGCCCTAAATGTTCATGATACAAATGTCACTGATTAGTAGTTTTACTGTTGTATTATAATTTCATGTGGGTGCAGTCAAAAATGGCACAACACTAACATGAAAATATTTGTTTCTGATCCTGGCTACTTGGTCTATGATACAATTAATGCTCAGAAAGTGTTTGGAGTAATCTAATCAGCGTAGCAACATACCTGTTGATCGCCAAGGTAGCTCATGGTAAGAGATGGTGTTATCTTCTCCTTCGCTTTCCTCTGTCATGTACCTGAAGTCAATTTCACCCCACATCCCTATCTCCTTTGCCTTCAAGTGCTTTCCTCGACTGGTGTACAACTATCAATAAAGTAATTATTAATAACAAACAGAATCAAAAGTTCATGCAATCACACCTTTTTCCTAGAACTCGTTCTCTTGCAGTCCTGTCGCACCTTCTCAGCAATCTCAATGCGACCAGGCTGGCTGTCATTGTAAAGCCTACGCCGGCTCTCATAGTATCGATGGACTGCCCCTATAGACGTAAAGATGTATCAGGTATATAATATTGACACATATTGCATACTAATGTACAGCTGTATCACAAACTGTTGAAACACGAACCAACACAAGTGACACTAAACACAAATTTAAAGTATCGCGAACTGCCGAAAGATGAATCATCTTGACAGTGTGCTGACGAAAGATGAATCATCTTGACAGCACATATGAACCAACACAAGTGACACTAAACACAAAGTATCGTGAACTGCCGAAAGATGAATCATCTTGACAGCACATATGAACCAACATAAATGACACTAACACAAAGTATCGTGAAGTAATGTAAGATGGAATGTCATGCTGAAATGACACACAAAAAGAGAAGGCTTCAACTAACTTTTGAGTTCCATAGGTGACGACTCAGCATATTTATCTTTCAAAGACTCCAACAAAAAATCTTTCACAGCTTGATTCCTTGTACTGTTGTACCTTGAAAATGTAAAAAATAATCACTGTTCAACAAAATATTAATTCTTTACCCTTCAGAAGCAAGAAACTTGGACGATTCACTGGCTTGATCATGAAGCTGCTTCACTGTCAACTGTAAAAATTAGGAGCAAAACAGGATCTAACGTCAGTTATACAGATCGATACATGAAAGGTGCTGCCATATTCCATAGAACACTGCATTGCTAGTAGCAGAGTGTAATCAAGAACATGAGTGACATGACATTGAGGTAGACAATAACAGATTGACTGGCAAGCATGCCCCTCCAATCATATACAGTTCAGTGTGTATGACTCTGAAAATGTTGTGATACCAAGAATAAAAATTGATGATGCAATTACCAAACACACTTCTCAAACTTACAGATACATCTGTTGGCAATTTAGGGCGTCGCATAGAACCAACAGCTTTCTTTCCATAATCTTGCTTCATATTTTCAACTTCAGCCCTCAAACTAACTACCTCTTCCTTCATCGCCTTGGTTTCCTCGGTCTGTGTTTGCACTAAGGAAATCACTTGCTCTAACTTGGTGTCGAAGACACTCCACGCGTCGCCAGTCAAGCCTGAACTGACAGGAGATATCACTGGCAAGTTATGAAAATCCTCCTGGGTATAAGTCCTATGCTGAAGAGAACTAGATCGACCATAAAACATTCCTCTGCCACTCATCCTAGCCAACTTGAAGTAAGAGATCTCAAGAGTAAAGAGGCAGCTTGCTCGAGCTCACTGTGTTCTTGTTAAGGCAACGTTTTTCGTTATGCGCGTGCGCGAGAAGGAGGAGCTGAATGTCCACGTGGTCCGCCCATTATGGCTGAGAGCCATGACGTCCAGCCCGTGTTCACACGTCAGCCAAGTGTGATCACTAACGGCGGTCCGAATCCCACCGTACAGTCCGTACTATAAACTGACACCACATAATTAGAGCAAACTGTCGTCCGTTTAACCAGAAGTCCGTTCGCGCACGTTGTTAAACGAAATACGTTAATCCGTTCAATTCCGTATTGCACGTGCAATTTTCCTGTGCTGATAACCAACGAGAACCACTGATAACCAACGATAACCACTGATAACCAACGATAACCACTGATAACCACTGATAACCAACAATAACCACTGATAACCAATGATAAACACTGATAACCAACGATAACCACTGATAACCAACAATAACCACTGATAACCAACGATAACCACTGATAACCAACGATAACCACTCATAACCAACGATAACCACTGATAACCAAAGATTACCACTGATAACCAAGAATAACCACTGATAACCAACAATAACCACAGCTAACCAACGATAACCAACTATAACCAACAATAACCAAGAATAACCCACAATAACCAGTGGTAACCAAAGATAACCTCTGATAATCAACAATAACCACTGATAACCAACGATAACCACTGATAACCAACGATAACCACTGATAACCACAGATAACCAACGAAAACCACTGATAACCCACAATAACCACTGATAACAAACGATAACCAAGAATAACCAACAATGAATAAGAATAACCAACAATAACCACTGATAACCA
This sequence comes from Haliclona indistincta, assembly GCA_964017065.1. Taxonomy (NCBI): domain Eukaryota; kingdom Metazoa; phylum Porifera; class Demospongiae; order Haplosclerida; family Chalinidae; genus Haliclona; species Haliclona indistincta. The sequence continues at coordinate 9,110,465 of OZ024791.1, forward strand.
ACAATAACCACTGATAACCAACAATAACCACTGATAACCAACTAAAACCACTGATAACCAAGAATAACCACTGATAACCAACAATAACAACTGCTAACCAACGATTACCAACTATCACCAACAATAACCTAGAATAACCAACAATAACCACTGATGACCAATAATAACCACTGATAACCAACCATAACCACTGGTAACCAACGATAACCAACTATAACCAACAATAACCAAGAATAACCAACAATAACCACTGATAACCAACAATAACCACTGATTACCAAAGATAACCAAGAATAACCAACAATAACCAAGAATAACCCACAATAACCACTGGTAACCAACGATAACAAGTGATAATCAACAGTAACCACTGATAACAATCGATAACCACTGATAACCAACGATAACCACTCATAACCAACAATAACCACATATAACCAAGAATAACCACTGATAACCAATGATAACCACTGATAACCAACTATAACCACTGATAACCAACGATAACCAAGAATAACCAACTATAACCAAGAATAACCACAGATAACCAACAATAACCACTGATAAGCAACGATAACCAAGAATAACCAACTTTAACCACTGGTAATCAACAGTAACCACTGATAACCAACAATAACCACTGATAACCAACAATAACCACTGATAACCAAGAATAACCACTGATATCCAAGAATAACCACTGACAACCAACGATAACCAAGAATAACCAACAATAACCACTAATAACCACTGAAAACCAACGAAAACCACTGATAACCAACAATAACCACTGATAACCGACGATAACCAAGAATAACCAACAATAACCAAGAATAACCAACAATAACCACTGATAACCAACGTTAACCACTGATAACCAATAATAACCACTGATAAACAACAATAACCTCTGATAACCTTGAATAACCACTGGTGACCAATAATAACCACTCATAAACAACAATAACCACTGATAACAAAGAATAACCACTGATAACCAAGAATAACCACTGATAACCAAGAATAACCACTGATAACCAAGAATAACCATTGATAACCAAGAATAACCACTGATAACCAACCATAACCACTGATAACCAACGTTAACCACTGATAACCAACATTAACCACTGATAACCAACGATAACCACTGATAACCAACGATAACCACTGATAACCACTGATAACCAACGAAAACCACTGATAACCAAGTATAACCACTGATAACCAGTGAAAACCAACAATAACAACTGCTAAACAAGAATAACCACTGATAACCAAGAATAACCACTGATAACCAACGATAACCAAGAATAACCAACAATAAGAAAGAATAGCCAACAATAACCACTGTTAACCAACAATAACCACTGATAACCAACAATAACCACTGATAACCAAGAATAACCACTGATAACCAATGATAACCACTGATAACCAACTATAACCACTGATAACCAACGATAACCAAGTATAACCAACAATAACCAAGAATAACCACCGATAACCAACAATAACCACTGATAAGCAACAATAACCAAGAATAACCTACATTAACCACTGGTAACCAACAGTAACCACTGATAACCAACAATAACCACAGATAAACAGCAATAACCACAGATAACCAAGAATAACCACTGATAACATACAACAACCACTGTCAACCAACAATAACCACTGATAACCAACGATAAACTAGAATAACCAATAATCACCACTGATATCCAACAATAACCACTGATAACCAACAATAACCACTGGTAACCAACAAAAACCACTGATAACCAACAATAACCACTGATAACCAAGAATAACCACTGATAACCAACAATAACCACTGATAACCAACGACAACCACTGATAACCAACGATAACCACAGATAACCAACGATAACCACTGATAACCACTGATAACCAACAATAACCACTTTTAACCAAATATAACCACTGATAACCACTGATAATCAACAATAACCACTGATAACCAACGATAACGACTGATAACCAATGATAACCTCTGATAACCAACGACATCCACTGATAACTAACGATAACCACTGATAACCAACGATAACCATTGATAACAAACAATAACCACTGATAACCATCAATAACCACTGATATCCAGCGATTACCACTGATAACCAAGAACAACCACTGATATCCAAAAATAACCAATAATAAACAACGATAACCAAGAATAACCAACCATAACCAAGAATAACCAACAAAAACCACTGATAACCAACAATAAACACTGATAACAACGATAACCAAGTATAACCAACAATAAACAAGAATAACCAACAATAACCACTGGTGACCAACTATAACCACTGATAACCAACAATAACAACTGATAACCAACAATAACAACTGATAACCAACGATAACCACTGATGAACAACGATAACTATTGATAACCAACGATAACCACTTATTACCACTTATAACCAACGATAACCACTGATAACAAACAATAAACACTGATAACCAATGATAGCCACTGATAAGCAACGATAACCAAGAATAACCACTGATAACCAAGAATAACCACTGATGACCAACAATAACACTTGATAACCAACAATAACCACTGACAACCAACAAAAACCACTGACAACAATCAATAACCACTGATAACCAACAATAACCACTGACAACGAACAATAACCATTGATAACCAAAGATAATCCAGAATAACCAACAATAACCACTGGTAACCAACAATAACCACTGATAACCAACAATAACCACTGATAACCAACGATAACCAACTATAACCAACAATAACCAAGAATAACCCACAATAAACAGTTGTAACCAAAGATAACCTCTGATAATCAACAATAACCACTGATAACCAACGATAACCACTGATAACCAACAATAACCTCTGATAACCGACGATTACCACTGATAACCAACAATAACCAAGAATAACCAACAATAACCACTGATAACCAACGTTAACCACTGATAACAACAATCACCACTGATAACCAAGAATAACCACTGATAACCAACGATAACCACTAATAACACATAATAACCACTGATAACCAACAATAACCACTGATAACCTTGAATAACCATGGTAACCAAGAATAACTACTGATTACCAACGATAACCACTGATAAACAACGTTAACCACTGATAACCAACATTAACCACTGATAACCAACGATAACCACTGATAACCAACGATAACCACTGATAACCACAGATAACCAACGAAAACCACTGATAACCAACAATAACCACTGATAACCAACGATAACCTAGAATAACCAATAATGAATAAGAATAACCAACAATAACCACTGATAACCAACAATAACCACTGATAACCAGCAATAACCACTGATAACCAACGATTACCAACTATAACCAACAATAACCAAGAATAACCAACAATAACCACTGATAACCTAGAATAACCACTGATAACCAGCGATAACCAAGAATAACCAACAATAACCACTGTTAACCAACAATAACCACTGATAACCAAGAATAACCACTGATAACCAACTATAACCGCTGATATCCAAGAATAACCCCTGATAACCAACCATAACCACTGGTAACCAACGATAACCAACTATAACCAACAATAACCAAGAATAACCAACAATAACCACTGATAACCAACAATAACCACTGATTACCAAACATAACCAAGAATAACCAACAATAACCAAGAATAACCCACAATAACCACTGGTAACCAACGATAACAAGTGATAATCAACAGTAACCACTGATAACAATCGATAACCACTGATAACCAACGATAACCACTCATAACCAACAATAACCACATATAACCAAGAATAACCACTGATAACCAATGATAACCACTGATAACCAACTATAACCACTGATAACCAACGATAACCAAGAATAACCAACTATAACCAAGAATAACCACAGATAACCAACAATAACCACTGATAAGCAACGATAACCAAGAATAACCAACTTTAACCACTGGTAACCAACAGTAACCACTGATAACCAACAATAACCACTGATAACCAACAATAACCACTGATAACCAAGAATAACCACTGATATCCAAGAATAACAACTGACAACCAACGATAACCAAGAATAACAAACAATAACCACTAATAACCACTGAAAACCAACGAAAACTACTGATAACCAACAATAACCACTGATAACCGACGATAACCAAGAATAACCAACAATAACCAAGAATAACCAACAATAACCACTGATAACCAACGTTAACCACTGATAACCAATAATAACCACTGATAAACAACAATAACCTCTGATAACCTTGAATAACCACTGGTGACCAACAATAACCACTCATAAACAACAATAACCACTGATAACAAAGAATAACCACTGATAACCAAGAATAACCACTGATAACCAAGAATAACCACTGATAACCAAGAATAACCACTGATAACAAAGAATAACCACTGATAACCACCGATAACCACTGATAACCAACGTTAACCACTGATAACCAACATTAACCACTGATAACCAACGATAACCACTGATAACCAACGATAACCACTGATAACCACTGATAACCAACGAAAACCACTGATAACCAAGTATAACCACTGATAACCAGTGAAAACCAACAATAACAACTGCTAAACAAGAATAACCACTGATAACCAAGAATAACCACTGATAACCAACGATAACCAAGAATAACCAACAATAAGAAAGAATAGCCAACAATAACCACTGTTAACCAACAATAACCACTGATAACCAACAATAACCACTGATAACCAAGAATAACCACTGATAACCAATGATAACCACTGATAACCAACTATAACCACTGGTAACCAACGATAACCAAGTATAACCAACAATAACCAAGAATAACCACCGATAACCAACAATAACCACTGATAAGCAACGATAACCAAGAATAACCTACATTAACCACTGGTAACCAACAGTAACCACTGATAACCAACAATAACCACAGATAAACAGCAATAACCACAGATAACCAAGAATAACCACTGATAACATACAACAACCACTGTCAACCAACAATAACCACTGATAACCAACGATAAACCAGAATAACCAATAATCACCACTGATATCCAACAATAACCACTGATAACCAACAATAACCACTGGTAACCAATAAAAACCACTGATAACCAACAATAACCACTGATAACCAAGAATAACCACTGATAACCAACAATAACCACTGATAACCAACGACAACCACTGATAACCAACGATAACCACAGATAACCAACGATAACCACTGATAACCACTGATAACCAACAATAACCACTTTTAACCAAATGTAACCACCGATAACCACTGATAATCAACAATAACCACTGATAACCAACGATAACGACTGATAACCAATGATAACCTCTGATAACCAACGATATCCACTGATAACTAACGATAACCACTGATAACCAACGATAACCATTGATAACAAACAATAACCACTGATAACCATCAATAACCACTGATATCCAGCGATTACCACTGATAACCAAGAACAACCACTGATATCCAAAAATAACCAATAATAAACAACGATAACCAAGAATAACCAACCATAACCAAGAATAACCAACAAAAACCACTGATAACCAACAATAAACACTGATAACAACGATAACCAAGTATAACCAACAATAAACAAGAATAACCAACACTAACCACTGGTGACAAACTATAACCACTGATAACCAACAATAACAACTGATAACCAACAATAACCACTGATAGCCAACGATAACCACTGATGAACAACGATAACCACTGATAACCACTGATAACCAACATTAACCGCTGATAACCAACGATAACCAAGAATAACCAACAATAACCACTGATAACCAACAATAACCACTGATAAACAACAATAACCACTGATAACCAACGATAACCACTGATAACCAATGATAACTACTGACAACCAACGATAACCACTGATAACCACTGATAACAACCGATAACCACTGATAACCAACAATAACCACTGATTACCAACGATAGCAACTGATAACCACTGATAACCAACGATAACCACTGATAACCAACAATAACCACTGATAACCAACGTTAACCACTGATAACCAACGTTAACCACTGATAACCAACGATAACCACTGATAACCAACGATAACCACTGATAACCACTGATAACCAACAATAACCACTGATAACCAACAAAAACCACTGATAACCAACTAAAACCACTGATAACCAAGAATAACCACTGATAACCAACAATAACAACTGATAACCAACGATTACCAACTATCACCAACAATAACCTAGATTAACCAACAATAACCACTGATGACCAATAATAACCACTGATAACCACTGATAACCAACAATAACCACTGTTAACCAACAATAACAACTGATAACCAACAATAACCACTGATAACCAACAATAACCACTGATAACCAACAATAACCACTGATAACCAACGATAACCACTGATAAACAACGATAACTATTGATAACCAACGATAACCACTTATTACCACTGATAACCAACGATAACCACTGATAACCAACAATAACCACTGATAACCAATGATAGCCACTGATAAGCAACGATAACCAAGAATAACCACTGATAACCAAGAATAACCACTGATGACCAACAATAACACTTGATAACCAACAATAACCACTGATAACCAACGATAACCACTGATAACCAACAAAAACCACTGACAACAATCAATAACCACTGATAACCAACAATAACCACTGACAACGAACAATAACCATTGATAACCAAAGATAATCCAGAATAACCAACAATAACCACTGGTAACCAACAATAACCACTGATAACCAACAATAACCACTGATAACCAACGATAACCAACTATAACCAACAATAACCAAGAATAACCCACAATAACCAGTTGTAACCAAAGATAACCTCTGATAATCAACAATAACCACTGATAACCAACGATAACCACTGATAACCGACGATTACCACTGATAACCGAAGATTACCACTGATAACCACAGATAACCAACGAAAACCACTGATAACCAACAATAACCACTGATAACCAACGATAACCAAGAATAACCAACAATGAATAAGAATAACCAACAATAACCACTGATAACCAACAATAACCACTGATAACCAAGAATAACCACTGATAACCAACTAAAACCACTATTAACCAAGAATAACCACTGATAACCAACAATAACAACTGCTAACCAACGATAACCAACTATAACCAACAATAACCAAGAATAACCAACAATAACCACTGATAACCAACAATAACCACTGATAACCAACAATAACCACTGATAACCAACGATAACCACTGATAACCGCTGATAGCCAACGATAACCACTAATAACCAACAATAACCACTGATTACCAACGATAACCAAGAATAACCAACAATAACCAAGAAAAACCAACATTAACCACTGGTAACCAACGATAACCACTGATAACCACTGATAACCAACAATAACCACTAATAACCAACAATAACCACTGATAACCGACGATATCCAAGAATAACCAACAATAACCAAGAATAACCAACAATAACCACTGATAACCAACGTTAACCACTGATAACAACAGTAACCACTGATAACCAAGAATAACCACTGATAACCAACGATAACCACTGATAACACATAATAACCACTGATAACCAAAAATAACCACTGATAACTTTGAATAACCATGGTAACCAAGAATAACTACTGATTACCAACGATAACCACTGATAAACAACGTTAACCACTGATAACCAACATTAACCACTGATAACCAACGATAACCACTGATAACCAACGATAACCACTGATAACCACAGATAACCAACGAAAACCACTGATAACCAACAATAACCACTGATAACCAACGATAACCTAGAATAACCAACAATGAATAAGAATAACCATCAATAACCACTGATAACCAACAATAACCACTGATAACCAACAATAACCACTGATATCCAACGAAAACCACTATTAACCAAGAATAACCACTGATAACCAACAATAACAACTGCTAACCAACGATAACCAACTATAACCAACAATAACCAAGAATAACCAACAATAACCACTGATAACCAACAATAACCACTGATAACCAAAAATAACCACTGATAACCAACTATAACCACTGATATCCAAGAATAACCCCTGATAACCAACCATAACCACTGGTACCAACGATAACCAACTATAACCAACAATAACCAAGAATGACCAACAATAACCACTGATAACCAACAATAACCACTGATTACCAAAGATAACCAAGAATAACCAACAATAACCAAGAATAACCAACAATAACCACTGGTAACCAACGATAACAAGTGATAATCAACAGTAACCACTGATAACAATCGATAACCACTGATAATCAACGATAACCACTGATAACCAACAATAACCACATATAACCAAGAATAACCACTGATAACCAATGATAACCACTGATAACCAACTATAACCACTGATAACCAACGATAACCAAGAATAACCAACTATAACCAAGAATAACCACAGATAACCAACAATAACCACTGAAAAGCGACGATAACCAAGAATAACCAACTTTGACCACTGGTAACCAACAGTAACCACTGATAACCAACAATAACCACTGATAACCAACAATAACCACTGATAACCAAGAATAACCACTGATATCCAAGAATAACCACTGACAACCAACGATAACCAAGAATAACCAACAATAACCACTAATAACCACTGAAAACCAACGAAAACCACTGATAACCAACAATAACCACTGATAACCGACGATAACCAAGAATAACCAACAATAACCAAGAATAACCAACAATAACCACTGATAACCAACGTTAACCACTGATAACCAATAATAACCACTGATAAACAACAATAACCACTGATAACAAAGAATAACCACTGATAACCAAGAATAACCACTGATAACCAAGAATAACCATTGATAACCAAGAATAACCACTGATAACCAACCATAACCACTGATAACCAACGTTAACCACTGATAACCAACATTAACCACTGATAACCAACGATAACCACTGATAACCAACGATAACCACTGATAACCACTGATAACCAACGAAAACCACTGATAACCAAGTATAACCACTGATAACCAGTGAAAACCAACAATAACAACTGCTAAACAAGAATAACCACTGATAACCAAGAATAACCACTGATAACCAACGATAACCAAGAATAACCAACAATAAGAAAGAATAGCCAACAATAACCACTGTTAACCAACAATAACCACTGATAACCAACAATAACCACTGATAACCAAGAATAACCACTGATAACCAATGATAACCACTGATAACCAACTATAACCACTGATAACCAACGATAACCAAGTATAACCAACAATAACCAAGAATAACCACCGATAACCAACAATAACCACTGATAAGCAACAATAACCAAGAATAACCTACATTAACCACTGGTAACCAACAGTAACCACTGATAACCAACAATAACCACAGATAAACAGCAATAACCACAGATAACCAAGAATAACCACTGATAACATACAACAACCACTGTCAACCAACAATAACCACTGATAACCAACGATAAACTAGAATAACCAATAATCACCACTGATATCCAACAATAACCACTGATAACCAACAATAACCACTGGTAACCAACAAAAACCACTGATAACCAACAATAACCACTGATAACCAAGTATAACCACTGATAACCAACAATAACCACTGATAACCAACGACAACCACTGATAACCAACGATAACCACAGATAACCAACGATAACCACTGTTAACCACTGATAACCAACAATAACCACTTTTAACCAAATGTAACCACCGATAACCACTGATAATCAACAATAACCACTGATAACCAACGATAACGACTGATAACCAATGATAACCTCTGATAACCAACGATATCCACTGATAACTAACGATAACCACTGATAACCAACGATAACCATTGATAACAAACAATAACCACTGATAACCATCAATAACCACTGATATCCAGCGATTACCACTGATAACCAAGAACAACCACTGATATCCAAAAATAACCAATAATAAACAACGATAACCAAGAATAACCAACCATAACCAAGAATAACCAACAAAAACCACTGATAACCAACAATAAACACTGATAACAACGATAACCAAGTATAACCAACAATAAACAAGAATAACCAACACTAACCACTGGTGACAAACTATAACCACTGATAACCAACAATAACAACTGATAACCAACAATAACCACTGATAGCCAACGATAACCACTGATGAACAACGATAACCACTGATAACCACTGATAACCAACATTAACCGCTGATAACCAACGATAACCAAGAATAACCAACAATAACCACTGATAACCAACAATAACCACTGATAAATAACAATAACCACTGATAACAACGATAACCACTGATAACCAATGATAACTACTGACAACCAACGATAACCACTGATAACCACTGATAACAACCGATAACCACTGATAACCAACAATAACCACTGATTACCAACGATAGCAACTGATAACCACTGATAACCAACGATAACCACTGATAACCAACAATAACCACTGATAACCAACGTTAACCACTGATAACCAACGTTAACCACTGATAACCAACGATAACCACTGATAACCAACGATAACCACTGATAACCACTGATAACCAACAATAACCACTGATAACCAACAAAAACCACTGATAACCAACTAAAACCACTGATAACCAAGAATAACCACTGATAACCAACAATAACAACTGATAACCAACGATTACCAACTATCACCAACAATAACCTAGATTAACCAACAATAACCACTGATGACCAATAATAACCACTGATAACCAACGATAACCAAGAATAAACAACCATATAAAAGAATAACCAACAATAACCACTGTTAACCAACAATAACAACTGATAACCAACAATAACCACTGATAACCAACAATAACCACTGATAACCAACAATAACCACTGATAACCAACGATAACCACTGATAAACAACGATAACTATTGATAACCAACGATAACCACTTATTACCACTGATAACCAACGATAACCACTGATAACCAACAATAACCACTGATAACCAATGATAGCCACTGATAAGCAACGATAACCAAGAATAACCACTGATAACCAAGAATAACCACTGATGACCAACAATAACACTTGATAACCAACAATAAGCACTGATAACCAACGATAACCACTGATAACCAACAAAAACCACTGACAACAATCAATAACCACTGATAACCAACAATAACCACTGACAACGAACAATAACCATTGATAACCAAAGATAATCCAGAATAACCAACAATAACCACTGGTAACCAACAATAACCACTGATAACCAACAATAACCACTGATAACCAACGATAACCAACTATAACCAACAATAACCAAGAATAACCCACAATAACCAGTTGTAACCAAAGATAACCTCTGATAATCAACAATAACCACTGATAACCAACGATAACCACTGATAACCGACGATTACCACTGATAACCGACGATTACCACTGATAACCACAGATAACCAACGAAAACCACTGATAACCAACAATAACCACTGATAACCAACGATGACCAAGAATAACCAACAATGAATAAGAATAACCAACAATAACCACTGATAACCAACAATAACCACTGATAACCAAGAATAACCACTGATAACCAACTAAAACCACTATTAACCAAGAATAACCACTGATAACCAACAATAACAACTGCTAACCAACGATAACCAACTATAACCAACAATAACCAAGAATAACCAACAATAACCACTGATAACCAACAATAACCACTGATAACCAACAATAACCACTGATAACCAACGATAACCACTGATAACCGCTGATAGCCAACGATAACCACTAATAACCAACAATAACCACTGATTACCAACGATAACCAAGAATAACCAACAATAACCAAGAAAAACCAACATTAACCACTGGTAACCAACGATAACCACTGATAACCACTGATAACCAACAATAACCACTAATAACCAACAATAACCACTGATAACCGACGATATCCAAGAATAACCAACAATAACCAAGAATAACCAACAATAACCACTGATAACCAACGTTAACCACTGATAACAACAGTAACCACTGATAACCAAGAATAACCACTGATAACCAACGATAACCACTGATAACACATAATAACCACTGATAACCAACAATAACCACTGATAACTTTGAATAACCATGGTAACCAAGAATAACTACTGATTACCAACGATAACCACTGATAAACAACGTTAACCACTGATAACCAACATTAACCACTGATAACCAACGATAACCACTGATAACCAACGATAACCACTGATAACCACAGATAACCAACGAAAACCACTGATAACCAACAATAACCACTGATAACCAGCGATAACCTAGAATAACCAACAATGAATAAGAATAACCATCAATAACCACTGATAACCAACAATAACCACTGATAACCAACAATAACCACTGATATCCAACGAAAACCACTATTAACCAAGAATAACCACTGATAACCAACAATAACAACTGCTAACCAACGATAACCAACTATAACCAACAATAACCAAGAATAACCAACAATAACCACTGATAACCAACAATAACCACTGATAACCAAAAATAACCACTGATAACCAACTATAACCACTGATATCCAAGAATAACCCCTGATAACCAACCATAACCACTGGTACCAACGATAACCAACTATAACCAACAATAACCAAGAATGACCAACAATAACCACTGATAACCAACAATAACCACTGATTACCAAAGATAACCAAGAATAACCAACAATAACCAAGAATAACCAACAATAACCACTGGTAACCAACGATAACAAGTGATAATCAACAGTAACCACTGATAACAATCGATAACCACTGATAATCAACGATAACCACTCATAACCAACAATAACCACATATAACCAAGAATAACCACTGATAACCAATGATAACCACTGATAACCACTGATAACCACTGATAACCAACAATAACCACTGATAACCAACAAAAACCACTGATAACCAACTAAAACCACTGATAACCAAGAATAACCACTGATAACCAACAATAACAACTGATAACCAACGATTACCAACTATCACCAACAATAACCTAGATTAACCAACAATAACCACTGATGACCAATAATAACCACTGATAACCAACGATAACCAAGAATAAACAACCATATAAAAGAATAACCAACAATAACCACTGTTAACCAACAATAACAACTGATAACCAACAATAACCACTGATAACCAACAATAACCACTGATAACCAACAATAACCACTGATAACCAACGATAACCACTGATAAACAACGATAACTATTGATAACCAACGATAACCACTTATTACCACTGATAACCAACGATAACCACTGATAACCAACAATAACCACTGATAACCAATGATAGCCACTGATAAGCAACGATAACCAAGAATAACCACTGATAACCAAGAATAACCACTGATGACCAACAATAACACTTGATAACCAACAATAAGCACTGATAACCAACGATAACCACTGATAACCAACAAAAACCACTGACAACAATCAATAACCACTGATAACCAACAATAACCACTGACAACGAACAATAACCATTGATAACCAAAGATAATCCAGAATAACCAACAATAACCACTGGTAACCAACTATAACCACTGATAACCAACAATAACCACTGATAACCAACGATAACCAACTATAACCAACAATAACCAAGAATAACCCACAATAACCAGTTGTAACCAAAGATAACCTCTGATAATCAACAATAACCACTGATAACCAACGATAACCACTGATAACCGACGATTACCACTGATAACCGACGATTACCACTGATAACCACAGATAACCAACGAAAACCACTGATAACCAACAATAACCACTGATAACCAACGATAACCAAGAATAACCAACAATGAATAAGAATAACCAACAATAACCACTGATAACCAACAATAACCACTGATAACCAAGAATAACCACTGATAACCAACTAAAACCACTATTAACCAAGAATAACCACTGATAACCAACAATAACAACTGCTAACCAACGATAACCAACTATAACCAACAATAACCAAGAATAACCAACAATAACCACTGATAACCAACAATAACCACTGATAACCAACAATAACCACTGATAACCAACGATAACCACTGATAACCGCTGATAGCCAACGATAACCACTAATAACCAACAATAACCACTGATTACCAACGATAACCAAGAATAACCAACAATAACCAAGAAAAACCAACATTAACCACTGGTAACCAACGATAACCACTGATAACCACTGATAACCAACAATAACCACTAATAACCAACAATAACCACTGATAACCGACGATATCCAAGAATAACCAACAATAACCAAGAATAACCAACAATAACCACTGATAACCAACGTTAACCACTGATAACAACAGTAACCACTGATAACCAAGAATAACCACTGATAACCAACGATAACCACTGATAACACATAATAACCACTGATAACCAACAATAACCACTGATAACTTTGAATAACCATGGTAACCAAGAATAACTACTGATTACCAACGATAACCACTGATAAACAACGTTAACCACTGATAACCAACATTAACCACTGATAACCAACGATAACCACTGATAACCAACGATAACCACTGATAACCACAGATAACCAACGAAAACCACTGATAACCAACAATAACCACTGATAACCAACGATAACCTAGAATAACCAACAATGAATAAGAATAACCATCAATAACCACTGATAACCAACAATAACCACTGATAACCAACAATAACCACTGATATCCAACGAAAACCACTATTAACCAAGAATAACCACTGATAACCAACAATAACAACTGCTAACCAACGATAACCAACTATAACCAACAATAACCAAGAATAACCAACAATAACCACTGATAACCAACAATAACCACTGATAACCAAAAATAACCACTGATAACCAACTATAACCACTGATATCCAAGAATAACCCCTGATAACCAACCATAACCACTGGTACCAACGATAACCAACTATAACCAACAATAACCAAGAATGACCAACAATAACCACTGATAACCAACAATAACCACTGATTACCAAAGATAACCAAGAATAACCAACAATAACCAAGAATAACCAACAATAACCACTGGTAACCAACGATAACAAGTGATAATCAACAGTAACCACTGATAACAATCGATAACCACTGATAATCAACGATAACCACTCATAACCAACAATAACCACATATAACCAAGAATAACCACTGATAACCAATGATAACCACTGATAACCAACTATAACCACTGATAACCAACGATAACCAAGAATAACCAACTATAACCAAGAATAACCACAGATAACCAACAATAACCACTGAAAAGCGACGATAACCAAGAATAACCAACTTTAACCACTGGTAACCAACAGTAACCACTGATAACCAACAATAACCACTGATAACCAACAATAACCACTGATAACCAAGAATAACCACTGATATCCAAGAATAACCACTGACAACCAACGATAACCAAGAATAACCAACAATAACCACTAATAACCACTGAAAACCAACGAAAACCACTGATAACCAACAATAACCACTGATAACCGACGATAACCAAGAATAACCAACAATAACCAAGAATAACCAACAATAACCACTGATAACCAACGTTAACCACTGATAACCAATAATAACCACTGATAAACAACAATAACAACTGATAACCTTGAATAACCACTGGTGACCAACAATAACCACTCATAAACAACAATAACCACTGATAACAAAGAATAACCACTGATAACCAAGAATAACCACTGATAACCAAGAATAACCACTGATAACCAAGAATAACCACTGATAACCAAGAATAACCACTGATAACCAACGATAACCACTGATAACTAACGTTAACCACTGATAACCAACATTAACCACTGATAACCAACGATAACCACTGATAACCAACGATAACCACTGATAACCACTAATAACCAACGAAAACCACTGATAACCAAGTATAACCACTGATAACCAGTGAAAACCAACAATAACAACTGCTAAACAAGAATAACCACTGATAACCAAGAATAACCACTGATAACCAACGATAACCAAGAATAACCAACAATAAGAAAGAATAGCCAACAATAACCACTGTTAACCAACAATAACCACTGATAACCAACAATAACCACTGATAACCAAGAATAACCACTGATAACCAATGATAACCACTGATAACCAACTGATAACCAACGATAACCAAGTATAACCAACAATAACCAAGAATAACCACCGATAACCAACAATAACCACTGATAAGCAACGATAACCAAGAATAACCTACATTAACCACTGGTAACCAACAGTAACCACTGATAACCAACAATAACCACAGATAAACAGCAATAACCACAGATAACCAAGAATAACCACTGATAACATACAACAACCACTGTCAACCAACAACAACCACTGATAACCAACGATAAACCAGAATAACCAATAATCACCACTGATATCCAACAATAACCACTGATAACCAACAATAACCACTGGTAACCAACAAAAACCACTGATAACCAACAATAACCACTGATAACCAACGACAACCACTGATAACCAACGATAACCACAGATAACCAACGATAACCACTGATAACCACTGATAACCAACAATAACCACTTTTAACCAAATATAACCACTGATAACCACTGATAATAACAATAACCACTGATAACCAACGATAACGACTGATAACCAACGATAACCTCTGATAACCAACGATATCCACTGATAACTAACGATAACCACTGATAACCATCAATAACCACTGATATCCAGCGATTACCACTGATAACCAAGAACAACCACTGATATCCAAAAATAACCAATGATAAACAACGATAACCAAGAATAACCAACCATAACCAAGAATAACCAACAAAAACCACTGATAACCAACAATAAACACTGATAACAACGATAACCAAGTATAACCAACAATAAACAAGAATAACCAACAATAACCACTGTTGACCAACTATAACCACTGATAACCAACAATAACAACTGATAACCAACAATAACCACTGATAACCAACGATAACCACTGATGAACAACGATAACCACTGATAACCACTGATAACCAACATTAACCGCTGATAACCAACGATAACCAAGAATAACCAACAATAACCACTGATAACCAACAATAACCACTGATAAACAACAATAACCACTGATAACCAACGATAACCACTGATAACCAATGATAACTACTGACAACCAACGATAACCACTGATAACCACTGATAACAACCGATAACCACTGATAACCAACAATAACCACTGATTACCAACGATAGCAACTGATAACCACTGATAACCAACGATAACCACTGATAACCAACAATAACCACTGATAACCAACGTTAACCACTGATAACCAACGTTAACCACTGATAACCAACGATAACCACTGATAACCAACGATAACCACTGATAACCACTGATAACCAACAATAACCACTGATAACCAACAAAAACCACTGATAACCAACTAAAACCACTGATAACCAAGAATAACCACTGATAACCAACAATAACAACTGATAACCAACGATTACCAACTATCACCAACAATAACCTAGATTAACCAACAATAACCACTGATGACCAATAATAACCTCTGATAACCAACGATAACCAAGAATAAACAACCATATAAAAGAATAACCAACAATAACCACTGTTAACCAACAATAACAACTGATAACCAACAATAACCACTGATAACCAACAATAACCACTGATAACCAACAATAACCACTGATAACCAACGATAACCACTGATAAACAACGATAACTATTGATAACCAACGATAACCACTTATTACCACTGATAACCAACGATAACCACTGATAACCAACAATAACCACTGATAACCAATGATAGCCACTGATAAGAGACGATAACCAAGAATAACCACTGATAACCAAGAATAACCACTGATGACCCACAATAACACTTGATAACCAACAATAACCACTGACAACAATCAATAACCACTGATAACCAACAATAACCACTGACAACGAACAATAACCATTGATAACCAAAGATAATCCAGAATAACCAACAATAACCACTGGTAACCAACAATAACCACTGATAACCAACAATAACCACTGATAACCAACGATAACCAACTATAACCAACAATAACCAAGAATAACCCACAATAACCAGTGGTAACCAAAGATAACCTCTGATAATCAACAATAACCACTGATAACCAACGATAACCTCTGATAACCGACGATTACCACTGATAACCGACGATTACCACTGATAACCACAGATAACCAACGAAAACCACTGATAACCAACCATAACCACTGATAACCAACGACAACCAAGAATAACCAACAATGAATAAGAATAACCAACAATAACCACTGATAACCAACAATAACCACTGATAACCAACAATAACCACTGATAACCAACTAAAACCACTATCAACCAAGAATAACCACTGATAACCAACAATAACCACTGATAACCAACTAAAACCACTATTAACCAAGAATAACCACTGATAACCAACAATAACAACTGCTAACCAACGATAACCAACTATAACCAACAATAACCAAGAATAACCAACAATAACCACTGATAACCAACAATAACCACTGATAACCAAAAATAACCACTGATAACCAACTATAACCACTGATATCCAAGAATAACCCCTGATAACCAACCATAACCACTGGTACCAACGATAACCAACTATAACCAACAATAACCAAGAATGACCAACAATAACCACTGATAACCAACAATAACCACTGATTACCAAAGATAACCAAGAATAACCAACAATAACCAAGAATAACCCACAATAACCACTGGTAACCAACGATAACAAGTGATAATCAACAGTATCCACTGATAACAATCGATAACCACTGATAACCAACAATAACCACTGATAACCAACGATAACCAACTATAACCAACAATAACAAGAATAACCCACAATAACCAGTGGTAACCAAAGATAACCTCTGATAATCAACAATAACCACTGATAACCAACTATAACCTCTGATAACCAACGATAACCAAGAATAACCAACTATAACCAAGAATAACCACAGATAACCAACAATAACCACTGATAAGCGACGATAACCAAGAATAACCAACTTTAGCCACTGGTAACCAACAGTAACCACTGATAACCAACAATAACCACTGATAACCAACAATAACCACTGATAACCAAGAATAACCACTGATATCCAAGAATAACCACTGACAACCAACGATAACCAAGAATAACCAACAATAACCACTAATAACCACCGAAAACCAACGAAAACCACTGATAACCAACAATAACCACTGATAACCGACGATAACCAAGAATAACCAACAATAACCAAGAATAACCAACAATAACCACTGATAACCAACGTTAACCACTGATAACCAATAATAACCACTGATAACCAACAATAACCACTGATAACCTTGAATAACCACTGGTGACCAACAATAACCACTCATAAACAACAATAACCACTGATAACAAAGAATAACCACTGATAACCAAGAATAACCACTGATAACCAAGAATAACCACTGATAACCAAGAATAACCACTGATAACCAAGAATAACCACTGATAACCAACGATAACCGCTGATAACTAACGTTAACCACTGATAACCAACATTAACCACTGATAACCAACGATAACCACTGATAACCAACGATAACCACTGATAACCACTGATAACCAACGAAAACCACTGATAACCAAGTATAACCACTGATAACCAGTGAAAACCAACAATAACAACTGCTAAACAAGAATAACCACTGATAACCAAGAATAACCACTGATAACCAACGATAACGAAGAATAACAAACAATAAGAAAGAATAGCCAACAATAACCACTGTTAACCAACAATAACCACTGATAACCAACAATAACCACTGATAACCAAGAATAACCACTGATAACCAATGATAACCACTGATAACCAACTGATTACCAACGATAACCAAGTATAACCAACAATAACCAAGAATAACCACCGATAACCAACAATAACCACTGATAAGCAACGATAACCAAGAATAACCTACATTAACCACTGGTAACCAACAGTAACCACTGATAACCAACAATAACCACAGATAAACAGCAATAACCACAGATAACCAAGAATAACCACTGATAACAAACAACAACCACTGTCAACCAACAACAACCACTGATAACCAACGATAAACCAGAATAACCAATAATCACCACTGATATCCAACAATAACCACTGATAACCAACGACAACCACTGATAACCAACGATAACCACAGATAACCAACGATAACCACTGATAACCACTGATAACCAACAATAACCACTTTTAACCAAATATAACCACTGATAACCACTGATAATCAACAATAACCACTGATAACCAACGATAACGACTGATAACCAACGATAACCTCTGATAACCAACGATATCCACTGATAACTAACGATAACCACTGATAACCAACGATAACCATTGATAACAAACAATAACCACTGATAACCATCAATAACCACTGATATCCAGCGATTACCACTGATAACCAAGAACAACCACTGATATCCAAAAATAACCAATGATAAACAACGATAACCAAGAATAACCAACCATAACCAAGAATAACCAACAAAAACCACTGATAACCAACAATAAACACTGATAACAACGATAACCAAGTATAACCAACAATAAACAAGAATAACCAACAATAACCACTGGTGACCAACTATAACCACTGATAACCAACAATAACAACTGATAACCAATAATAACCACTGATAACCAACGATAACCACTGATAACCAACGATAACCACTGATAACCAATGATAACTACTGACAACCAACGATAACATCTGATAACCACTGATAACCACTGATAACCAACATTAACCGCTGATAACCAACGATAACCAAGAATAACCAACAATAACCACTGATAACCAACAATAACCACTGATAAACAACAATAACCACTGATAACCAACGATAACCACTGATAACCAATGATAACTACTGACAACCAACGATAACATCTGATAACCACTGATAACAACCGATAACCACTGATAACCAACAATAACCACTGATTAACAACGATAGGAACTGATAACCACTGATAACCAACGATAACCACTGATAACCAACAATAACCACTGATAACCAACGTTAACCACTGATAACCAACGTTAACCACTGATAACCAACGATAACCACTGATAACCAACGATAACCACTGATAACCACTGATAACCAACAATAACCACTGATAACCAACAAAAACCACTGATAAGCAACTAAAACCACTGATAACCAAGAATAACCACTGATAACCAACAATAACAACTGATAACCAACGATTACCATCTATCACCAACAATAACCTAGATTAACCAACAATAACCACTGATGACCAATAATAACCACTGATAACCAACGATAACCAAGAATAAACAACCATATAAAAGAATAACCAACAATAACCACTGTTAATCAACAATAACAACTGATAACCAACAATAACCACTGATTACCAACAATAACCACTGATAACCAACAATAACCACTGATAACCAACGATAACCACTGATAAACAACGATAACTATTGATAACCAACGATAACCACTTATTACCACTGATAACCAACGATAACCACTGATAACCAACAATAACCACTGATAACCAATGATAGCCACTGATAAGCAACGATAACCAAGAATAACCACTGATAACCAAGAATAACCACTGATGACCAACAATAACACTTGATAACCAACTATAACCACTGATAACCAACGATAACCACTGATAACCAACAAAAACCATTGACAACAATCAATAACCACTGATAACCAACAATAACCACTGACAACCAACAATAACCATTGATAACCAAAGATAATCCAGAATAACCAACAATAACCACTGGTAACCAACAATAACCACTGATAACCAACAATAACCACTGATAACCAAGAATAAACACTAATAAACAACAAAAACACCTTATAACCAACGATGACCACTGATAACCAACGATAACCACTGATAACCAACGAAAACCACTGATAACCACAGATAACCAACAATAACCACTGATAACCAACGATAACCACTGATAACCAACGATAACCACTGATAACCAACGATAACCACTGATAACCACTGATAACCAACGATAACCACTGATAACCAACGATAACCACTGATAACCAACGATAACCACTGATAACCAACAATAACCACTAATAACCAACGATAACCACTGATAACCAACGATAACCACTGATAACCAAAGATAACCACTGATAACCAAGAATAACCACTGATAACCAACAATAACCACAGCTAACCAACGATAACCAACTATAACCAACAATAACCAAGAATAACACACAATAACCAGTGGTAACCAAAGATAACCTCTGATAATCAACAATAACCACTGATAACCAACGATAACCACTGATAACCTACGATAACCACTGATAACCAACAATAACCACTGATAATCAAGAACAACAACTGATAACTTACGAAAACCAAGAATAACCAACTATAAACAAGAATAACCTACAATAACCACTGATAACTGACAATAACCCAGAATAACTAACATTAACCAAGAATAACCAACAAAAACCACTGATAACCAACAATAACCTCAGATAACCAACAATAACCACTGCTATCCAACGATAACCATTGATAACCAAAAATAACCAATGATAACCAAAAATAGCCACTGATAACCAACGATAACCAAGAATAACCAACAATAACCACTGATAACCAACAATAACCACTGATAAACAACAATAACCACTGATAACCAACGATAACCACTGATAACCAATGATAACTACTGATAACCAACGATAACCACTGATAACCACTGATAACCAACAATAACCACTGATAACCAAAAAAACCACTGATAACCAACTAAAACCACTGATAACCAAGAATAACCACTGATAACCAACAATAACAACTGCTAACCAATGATTACCAACTATCACCAACAATAACTTAGAATAACCAACAATAACCACTGATGACCAATGATAACCAACGATAACCAAGAATAAACAACCATATAAAAGAATAACCAACAATAACCACTGTTAACCAACAATAACAACTGATAACCAACAATAACCACTGATAACCAACAATAACCACTGATAACCAACAATAACCACTGATAACCAACGATAACCACTGATAAACAACGATAACTATTGATAACCAACGATAACCACTTATTACCACTGATAACCAACGATAACCACTGATAACCAACAATAACCACTGACAACCAATGATAGCCACTGATAAGCAACGATAACCAAGAATAACCACTGATGACCAACAATAACACTTGATAACCAACAATAACCACTGATAACCAACGATAACCACTGATAACCAACAAAAACCACTGACAACAATCAATAACCACTGATAACCAACAATAACCACTGACAATCAACAATAACCATTGATAACCGAAGATAATCCAGAATAACCAACAATATCCACTGGTAACCAACAATAACCACTGATAACCAACAATAACCTCTGATAACCAAGAATAACCACTGATAACCAACGATAACCACTGATAACCAACAATAACCACTAATAACCAACGATAACCACTGATAACCAACGATAACCACTGATAACCAAAGATAACCACTGATAACCAAGAATAACCACTGATAACCAACAATAACCACAGCTAACCAACGATAACCAACTATAACCAACAATAACCAAGAATAACACACAATAACCAGTGGTAACCAAAGATAACCTCTGATAATCGACAATAACCACTGATAACCAACGATAACCACTGATAACCTACGATAACCACTGATAACCAACAATAACCACTGATAATCAAGAACAACAACTGATAACTTACGAAAACCAAGAATAACCAACTATAAACAAGAATAACCTACAATAACCACTGATAACTGACAATAACCCAGAATAACTAACATTAACCAAGAATAACCAACAAAAACCACTGATAACCAACAATAACCTCAGATAACCAACAATAACCACTGCTATCCAACGATAACCATTGATAACCAAAAATAACCAATGATAACCAAAAATAGCCACTGATAACCAACGATAACCAAGAATAACCAACAATAACCACTGATAACCAACAATAACCACTGATAAACAACAATAACCACTGATAACCAACGATAACCACTGATAACCAATGATAACTACTGATAACCAACGATAACCACTGATAACCACTGATAACCAACAATAACCACTGATAACCAAAAAAACCACTGATAACCAACTAAAACCACTGATAACCAAGAATAACCACTGATAACCAACAATAACAACTGCTAACCAATGATTACCAACTATCACCAACAATAACTTAGAATAACCAACAATAACCACTGATGACCAATGATAACCAACGATAACCAAGAATAAACAACCATATAAAAGAATAACCAACAATAACCACTGTTAACCAACAATAACAACTGATAACCAACAATAACCACTGATAACCAACAATAACCACTGATAACCAACAATAACCACTGATAACCAACGATAACCACTGATAAACAACGATAACTATTGATAACCAACGATAACCACTTATTACCACTGATAACCAACGATAACCACTGATAACCAACAATAACCACTGACAACCAATGATAGCCACTGATAAGCAACGATAACCAAGAATAACCACTGATGACCAACAATAACACTTGATAACCAACAATAACCACTGATAACCAACGATAACCACTGATAACCAACAAAAACCACTGACAACAATCAATAACCACTGATAACCAACAATAACCACTGACAATCAACAATAACCATTGATAACCAAAGATAATCCAGAATAACCAACAATATCCACTGGTAACCAACAATAACCACTGATAACCAACAATAACCTCTGATAACCAAGAATAACCACTGATAACCAACGATAACCACTGATAACCAACAAAAACCACTGACAACAATCAATAACCACTGATAACCAACAATAACCACTGACAACCAACAATAACCATTGATAACCAAAGATAATCCAGAATAACCAACAATATCCACTGGTAACCAACAATAACCACTGATAACCAACGATAACCACTGATAACCAACGATAACCACTGATAACCAACGATAACCACTGATAACCACTGATAACCAACGATAACCACTGATAACCAACGATAACCACTGATAACCAACGATAACCACTGATAACCAACAATAACCACTAATAACCAACGATAACCACTGATAACCAACGATAACCACAAATAACCAACGATAACCACTGATAACCAAAGATAACCACTGATAACCAAGAATAACCACTGATAACCAACAATAACCACAGCTAACCAACGATAACCAACCATAACCAACAATAACCAAGAATAACCCACAATAACCAGTGGTAACCAAAGATAACCTCTGATAATCAACAATAACCACTGATAACCAAAGATAACCACTGATAACCAACGATAACCACTGATAACCAACAATAACTACTGATAATCAAGAACAACCACTGATAACTAACGATAACCAAGAATAACCAACTATAAACAAGAATAACCTACAATAACCACTGATAACTGACAATAACCACTGATAACCAACAATAACCCAGAATAACTAACATTAACCAAGAATAACCAACAAAAACCACTGATATCCAACGATAACCATTGATAACCAAAAATAACCAATGATAACCAAAAATAGCCACTGATAACCAACGATAACCAAAAATAACCAACAATAACCACTGATAACCAACAATAACCACTGATAAACAAGAATAACCACTGATAACCAACGATAACCACTGATAACCAATGATAACTACTGATAACCAACGATAACCACTGATAAACACTGATAACAACCGATAACCACTGATAACCAGCAATAACCACTGATAACCAACGATAGCAACTGATAAGCACTGATAACCAACGATAACCACTGATAACCAACAATAACCACTGATAACCAACGTTAAAAAACTGATAACCAACGTTAACCACTGATAACCAACGATAACCACTGATAACCAACGATAACCACTGATAACCACTGATAACCAACAATAACCACTGATAACCTACAAAAACCACTGATAACCAACTAAAACCACTAATAACCAAGAATAACCACTGATAACCAACAATAACAACTGCTAACCAACGATTACCAACTATCACCAACAATAACCTAGAATAACCAACAATAACCACTGATGACCAATAACATCCACTGATAACCAACGATAACCAAGAATAAACAACCATATAAAAGAATAACCAACAATAACCACTGTTAACCAACAATAACAACAGATAACCAACAATAACCACTGATAACCAACAATAACCACTGATAACCAACAATAACCACTGATAACCAACGATAACCACTGATAAACAACGATAACTATTGATAACCAACGATAACCACTTATTACCACTGATAACCAACGATAACCACTGATAACCAACAATAACCACTGATAACCAATGATAGCCACTGATAAGCAACGATAACCAAGAATAACCACTGATAACCAAGAATAACCACTGATGACCAACAATAACACTTGATAACCAACAATAACCACTGATAACCAACGATAACCACTGATAACCAACAAAAACCACTGACAACAATCAATAACCACTGATAACCAACAATAACCACTGAATAACCACTGATGACCAACTATAACACTTGATAACCAACAATAACCACTGATAACCAACGATAACCACTGATAACCAACAAAAACCACTGACAACAATCAATAACCACTGATAACCAACAATAACCACTGACAACCAACAATAACAATTGATAACCAAAGATAATCCAGAATAACCAACAATAACCACTAGTAACCAACAATAACCACTAATAACCAACGATAACCACTGATAACCAACGATAACCACTAATAACCAACGATAACCACTGATAACCAAGAATAACCACTGATAACCAACAATAACCACAGCTAACCAACGATAACCAACTATAACCAACAATAACCAAGAATAACCCACAATAACCAGTGGTAACCAAAGATAACCTCTGATAATCAACAATAAGCACTGATAACCAACGATAACCACTGATAACCAACGATAACCACTGATAACCAACAATAACCACTGATAATCAAGAACAACCACTGATAACCTACAATAACCACTGATAACTGATAATAACCACTGATAACCAACAATAACCCAGAATAACTAACATTAACCAAGAATAACCAACAAAAACCACTGATAACCAACAATAACCTCAGATAACCAACAATAACCACTGATATCCAACGATAACCATTGATAACCAAAAATAACCAATGATAACCAAAAATAGCCACTGATAACCAACGATAACCAAGAATAACCAACCATAACCAAGAATAACCAACTAAAACAAGTGTTAACCAACAATAACCACTGATAACCAACGATAACCAAGAATAACCAACAATAAATCAGAATAACCAGCAATAACCACTGGTAACCAACTATAACCACTGATAACCAACAATAACAACTGATAACCAACAATAACCACTGATGACCAATGATAACCACTGATGACCAACGATAACCACTGATAACCACTGATAACCACTGATAACCAACGATAACCACTGATAACCAACGATAACCACTGATAACCACTGATAACCAACGAAACCACTGGTAACCAACAATAACCACTGATAACCAACGATAACCAAGAATAACCAACAATAACCAAGAATAACCAACAATAAACACTGATAACCAACAATAACCACTGATAACCAATGATAACCACTGATGACCGACGATAACCACTGATAACCACTGATATCCAACGATAACCACTGATAACCAACGATAACCACTGATAACCACTGGTAACCAACGAAAACCACTGATAACCAACAATAACCACTGATAACCAACGATAACCAAGAATAACCAACCATAACCAAGAATAACCAACAATAACCACTGATAACCAACAATAACCACTGATAACCAACAATAACCGCTGATAACCAACTAAAACCACTGATAACCAAGTATAACCACTGATAACCAAGAATAACAACAGCTAACCAACGATAACCAACTATAACCAACTATAACCAAGCATAACCAACAATAACAACTGATGACCAACAATAACCACTGATAACCAACGATAACCAAGAATAACCAACAATAACCAAGAATAACCAACAATAACCACTGTTAACCAACAATAACCATTGATAACCAACAATAACCACTGATAACCAACTATAACCACTGATAACAAAGAATAACCCCTGATAACCAACAATAACCACTGCTAACCAACGATAACCACTGATGACAACAAGAACCACTGATAACCAAGAATAACCACTGATAACCAACGATAACCACTGATAACCAACAATAACCACTATTAACCAACAATAACCACTGATAACCTTGAATAACCTTTCTTAACCAACAATAACCTCTAATAACCTAGAATAACCACTGATAACCAACAATAACCACTGATTACCAACAATAACCACTGATAACCAACAATAACCACTGACAACCAACAATAACCGCTGATAATCAACGATTACCAAGAATAAACAAGAAAACCAAGAATAACCAACTATAACATATGAGAACCAACAATAACCATTGATAACCAAGAATAACAACTGATAACCAAGAATAACCACTGATAACCAAGAATAACCACTGATAACCAACAATAACCACTGATAACCAACGATAACCACTGATAACCGCTGATAACCAACGATAACCACTAATAACCAACAATAACCACTGATTACAAACGATAACCAAGAATAACCAACAATAACCAAGAAAAACCAACAATAACCACTGATAACCAACAATAACCACTGATAACCAACAATAACCTCTGATAACCAACTAAAACCACTGATAACCAAGAATAACCACTGATAACCACTGATAACCAACAATAACCACTGATAACCAACAATAACCACTGATAACCTTGAATAACCTCTCTTAACCAACAATAACCTCTGATAACCTAGAATAACCACTGATAACCAACTATAACCACTGATAACCAACTATAACCACTGATAACCAACAATAACCACTGACAACCAACAATAACCGCTGATAATCAACGATTACCAAGAATAAACAACAAAAACCAAGAATAACCAACAATAACATATGAGAACCAACAATAACCATTGATAACCAAGAATAACAACTGATAACCAAGAATAACCACTGATAACCAAGAATAACCACTGATAACGAACAATAACCACTGATAACCAACGATAACCACTAATAACCAACAATAACCAATGATTACCAACGATAACCAAGAATAACCAACAATAACCAAGAAAAACCAACAATAACCACTGATAACCAACAATAACCACTGACAACCAACAATAACCGCTGATAATCAACGATTACCAAGAATAAACAAGAAAACCAAGAATAACCAACTATAACATATGAGAACCAACAATAACCATTGATAACCAAGAATAACAACTGATAACCAAGAATAACCACTGATAACCAAGAATAACCACTGATAACCAACAATAACCACTGATAACCAACGATAACCACTGATAACCGCTGATAACCAACGATAACCACTAATAACCAACAATAACCACTGATTACAAACGATAACCAAGAATAACCAACAATAACCAAGAAAAACCAACAATAACCACTGATAACCAACAATAACCACTGATAACCAACAATAACCTCTGATAACCAACTAAAACCACTGATAACCAAGAATAACCACTGATAACCACTGATAACCAACAATAACCACTGATAACCAACAATAACCACTGATAACCTTGAATAACCTCTCTTAACCAACAATAACCTCTGATAACCTAGAATAACCACTGATAACCAACTATAACCACTGATAACCAACTATAACCACTGATTACCAACAATAACCACTGACAACCAACAATAACCGCTGATAATCAACGATTACCAAGAATAAACAACAAAAACCAAGAATAACCAACAATAACATATGAGAACCAACAATAACCATTGATAACCAAGAATAACAACTGATAACCAAGAATAACCACTGATAACCAAGAATAACCACTGATAACGAACAATAACCACTGATAACCAACGATAACCACTAATAACCAACAATAACCAATGATTACCAACGATAACCAAGAATAACCAACAATAACCAAGAAAAACCAACAATAACCACTGGTAACCAACGATAACCACTGGTAACCACTGATAACCAACGATAACCACTGATAACCAACAATAACCACTGATAACCGACGATATCCAAGAATAACCAACAATAACCAAGAATAACCAACAATAACCACTGATAACCAACGTTAACCACAGATAACAACAATAACCACTGATAACCAAGAATAACCACTGATAACCAACGATAACCACTGATAACCAATAATAACCACTGATAACCTTGAATAACCACAGGTAACCAAGAATAACTACTGATAACCAACGATAACCACTGATAACCAACGTTAACCACTGATAACCAACATTAACCACTGATAACCAACGATAACCACTGATAACCAACGATAACCACTGATAACCACAGATAACCAACGAAAACCACTGATAACCAACAATAACCACTGATAACCAACGATAACCAAGAATAACCAACAATAAATAAGAATAACCAACAATAACCACTGATAACCAACAATAACCACTGATAACCAACAATAACCACTGATTACCAACTAAAACCACTGATAACCAAGAATAACCACTGATAACCAACAATAACAACTGCTAACCAACGATAACCAACTATAACCAACAATAACCAAGAAAAGCCAATAATAACCACTGATAACCAACAATAACCACTGATAACCAACTATAACCAAGAATAACCAACAACAACCAAGAATAACCAACAATAACCACTGTTAACCAACAATAACCACTGATAACCAACAATAACCACTGCACTGTGCAAAAGCTCTATTATACTGCACTGTATATCGGTTGTATATTTGTGTTTTACACATGATATACACATGTGTATAATTCAAGTGCCCATGGTGCGTATATCCCGTGTATTGGAACATTATACACACCTTGTTATACACTAGGTATACACGCAATATACAGTACTGTATATTGCGTGTATAACAAGCGTATACCATGTGTATTCTATTGCGTATAACAGAATTAACTACCAGGATGTAGGTGGAGCCCGTGTGGTGAACATGCCCTGCCTTTTGTAAAAATGGTCCAATTATTAAAATATTGATTCAATTTGATCCAAAAATTGTTTAAAATTATTTATACAGGTACAAAAATAAATAATAATCAACCAGTCAAAAATGAGTCTCAGAAAGTGCTGCTAAAACTTGAACTTGCTGTTGACTGAAAAGAAGACTTGACTGAAGACTTGCATGATCCTATAAAGAACATCATTCTGTGATTGAAACAGTATCATCAAACACCATACCGTGAATTGCTCATTAGATTGCCCAGACATTCTCTCTTGTCATGACCATGTAGTTACCTACTGCATTAGGAAGAAACAGAATTATAATATCTTACCTTTGTGTTGAAGACCTAAAACCTGTATAACATTTAGAAAACTGTTTTAAGACAGAACAACAAATAGCTTACTTGGTACATACTGAGCAAACACAGTTCACTGCACCAATAACCTGTCTCTGCAAAAACAGCTTAGCAACTTACTTCAGATAGTCCGCTTCAGCTTCCTGGGTAGTTAAAACATTAAGTTTATACGCTGACTGATCAGACAAAGCTCTCACCTGTTGTAACAGCACTGTAGGTGGCGGCATAATCACCAGACTCAAACCGTCTACAGGTAAAAACTAGACGAGCTATAGGTATACATGTAACACATACCATGAGTAAGCCCGCGCATACAAGGCGCGGTGGCTGGTTGTGCATTCACCGTTGGTCTGCTCTCTATAGTCGATCTTTCCACATGACCCGACGTTTCACTGGGCAAAAAGAGTGTGAGAATAGCCATTGTAGGGAATAAGTAAAGCTTACTTTATTGTAGGTTGAGTAGTGTGGGCACTGCATACAGTTTTCAGGACTACTGATGACACAGCACGACCATCAATGGCGACTGAGCTGGCAGCTGGAACGGGCTTCACGTGGTGGATCAATTTGGACAAATCAGATTGCAGCCCGCGCCAACTTGACACCGCCTACTAAAGGTGGAGCTAGGAGAATGGAGGCTAGCGCTAGACCATAGATTTATGGCTATGGTTCAGCTCTCGAGTCAGGTTCTTTTGCCACTATCTTTCTCACAGGCAGCATGGGACAGTTGTATTGCAGTGAATAGCCCAAGGTCGGTCAGCTTGTGAGTAACTGTAGGTGAGTGTACACACAGCCTTCACTCAGTCTATTATAACACTTAGGTTTTCTAACTTACAGCGCCTAGCTATATAGTTTTATAGTTCCTGTTCGGGAGAAGAGAAGTCAGTATCATGTATTGTCCACTCAGCAGCACCTATTGGTGCTGGTCCTCTGATTGGACTCCCAAACACCCTTAGCTTTCGTGGGTGCTTGGAAGCCTGATAAGATCACTGATCAAGCTCATCCAGAAGAGCATTGAGTTCGAAGGACCTCCACTCTGGCCTACGCCATTTTAAGGTATTTGCATCTACGCTTTCCTGGTATAGAATTTGAGTGAAAACATAACAAGTGCATATAAGCATTGATACCTCATCTGACATCATGGTAGACGGGCCACGCCCGTCTAACATCATGGTTGGATCAATTTCTTGCCACTTCTCCCTCTCATCGCCCTTGACGTACTTTGCCCTCCTGTCCCACACCTATAAGGAAATTGCAGAATTGTATGATAATCAAAGGCTACATTAGTCCATGGTTGTTGCACTAGGTGTGATTGTATTTAATAACTATTATGCCTGCAAATTGCCAAGTCAGCTGTTGCCTCACTGTTAAAGTCATGAGCTGGTACAGGTATGACTCAAGGTATGAATCGACTGTCACTAGTTGTGTAACATAGCATGTTTGTAAGCTAAGATGTTTTCACTTTGCAGGTAAACCTCAAGTGAACATGCAAAACTCACTAGAACATACCGGTATTATACAAGATATGAATTGACATGCAGGCTAGCTGTTACTTTTAATAGACTATAATATGCTTTTAGGCACAACTCACTCTTAGACTACTGGTACACTTCCTTCTAACACATTTTTATATATTCTTGTAACATAATAATATCATGCAATTGTTTACTCTTCTTTATGTGGACTTATAAATGTTTTGATAAAAGAATGTTAACTTGAATAAAAGTTAAATAACAATAGTTTAGTCTTAAGTTTTTTTGATGCGTATCACAAGCTTTAGTGATTTGTTTCTTGAGAGTTAGCAGATAAGAGATCTTAGTAACCCTACAGTAAAGTATAAAGACAAAAAACTTATTAATTCATACACTAACCTTAATAACAGCCGTCTGTAAACACATGCACATAGTTTGTTACCAACACTGAACAGCACCTGACAAAACCAGGAGAACCTGTGCACTATAAAGAATAGAGACATGAGTTATGACATGTCACATTGACTCACACATATACAAAATCAGTTAACTTCCTGTTTACAACAATGAAGGTTTTATTATTGCTATGTTGCTATTATTGCTACTGTTGCGGGTTTTGAACCATTAATAATCACTCTGCTCTAGATAGTTCAGAATCAAACCAAGCACACACACAAACAGACAACAGACACATGCAGATACACATATACACACACAAACAGACGCTAACACACACACAAACAGATACACGCGTGCGCACACACACACACACACACACACAAAAGCAAAAGCCTCTCACTGCTTATTACAGGTCACGCATTTCTGGACAAGCCAGGGCACCTGTGCACTAAGCAGGTACGATGTGCTGGTGCTATGAGCACTCCTGGAGCCCGGGTAAGGAACTCGCAGGAGGTACCAACCATGCCTCCCACTGCCAGTGTGGGCACCCTGTAGTCCCACCACTACCATTAGTGGTACAATGAGACACAGTCGGTGTGCTTTGCTCCCCCAGTACAAGACCAGGTACCCGTTTTACAGATGGGTGGGCTGGAGTACTTACACACACACACACACACACACACACACACACACACACACACACACACACACACACACACACACACACGACCCATTCACTTGCTCAAACCTAGGCACACACACTCAACTAATACAAGTGGACTAAATGGACAGCGTCATCTTTTATCAGTAATGATAACCAGAACTCATGGTGCTACTCTGGTTTTAGGCCTAGCACAAAAAACTATCCTCCACCACAGTTGGTCGATGAACTGTGGCGGCATTAACTGCATACAACTCCCTCCATAGGGCCATTGTCACTCTCACAACCATCGATCTTAGCCCTGAGGTCAGGTACCTGTTTTACAGATGGGTGGGTCGTGGGTTTGAGAAAAAAACTATTCCCAGTGCTGGGATTCGATCAGTGTCCTCCTGTCTTGTGAGCCAAAGACTCTACCTGTCTGCCAGCTGAACCACTGGAGCACCTACACACAAAGGAACATAAACATAATACGTACATACGTATGCACGCAAGCAAAAACACATACAAGCACAAAAAGAAAGAAAGAGAGACTGAATCTATAACAATAACATACTGTAGCTACTTGTGCAGCTAGTGAAGAGGGCGAGGCAATAGCCATGCACTGACAAGGGAGGCAGGCTTTGAACACACACATATACACAGCTTCACTAGTCACAAAAAACCCACATACTGCAGGACATACATAATTGTGAAAATGTCTACGTAACTTACAACACCAAGAACTCCCTCAAGCAACGTTTAATACTGCTTTGTAACTAG
Source organism: Haliclona indistincta (assembly GCA_964017065.1). NCBI lineage: Eukaryota > Metazoa > Porifera > Demospongiae > Haplosclerida > Chalinidae > Haliclona > Haliclona indistincta. Next base: position 9,145,880 of record OZ024791.1, read on the forward strand.
CCACCTGGACTGCTGGAGACACCAGTACCCTATTGCTCGCCATATTGCGCAATACTGGCTCCGCCCACACTGAATTTCATTAAGACAACGTATTATACGCTACTGTATAACGTGGTATAACATGGTATAAGTAATATACAGTGGTGTATATTGCAAAGTAGTATACACACAATATACACATGATATACTGTACTGAATAACTCAGTTATCTTTACTATTGTATAACATATAATATACGCTATTGTAAAACAATGTGTATACTGGACTTATACGCATAGTAGTATATCTGTTGTATAACTCTAAAATACACACTGCAGTATACTAGTGTATAACAAAACTTTTGCACAGTGTGATAACCAACAATAACCACTGATATCCAAGAATAAGTAATATATAAACCATGACTTCCGGGTGGTTATCAGCAATATGAGACCCGAGCCCGAGATATCAGCCCGAGGCGAAGCCGAGGGCTGATATCAAGGGCGAGGGTCTCATATTGCTGATAACAACCTAGAACTCATGGTTTATATTGTATAATCCATTTCTTACTTTCACGAGGCTCGGTGGAACCCGTAGTCGATCGTCGTGCGACGCCATTTTACGCGTGCAGGTAGTTATGGCTTATAACGCACCTGGCGGTGCCTTTGATGTGACGGGAAGTATGGTTTATCCCCTGATAACCAACAATAAAAACTGGTAACCAACGATAACCAACTATAACCAATAACAACTGCTAAACAACAATAACCACAGATAACCAAGAATAACCACTGATAACCAACGATAACCAAGAATAACCAACAATAACAAAGAATAGCCAACAATAACCACTGTTAACCAACAATAACCACTGATAACCAACTATAACCACTGATAACCAAGAATAACCCCTGATAACCAACAATATCCACTGCTAACCAACGATAACCAACTATAACCAACAATAATCAAGAATAACCATTAATAACCAAGTATAACCAACGATAACCACTGATAACCATCAATAACCACATATAACCAAGAATAACCACTGATAACCAATGATAACCACTGATAAGCAACGATAACCAAGAATAACCAACATTAACCACTGGTAACCAACAGTAACCACTGATAACCAACGATAACCACTGATAAACAGCAATAACCACAGATAACCAAGAATAACCACTGATAACATACATCAATCACTGACAACCAACAAAAACCACTGATAACCAACGATAAACCAGAATAACCAATAGTCACCACTGGTAACCAACAATAACCACTGATAACCAACAATAACCACTGGTAACCAACAATAACCACTGATAACCAACAATAACCACTGATAACCAAGAATAACCACAGATAACCAACGATAACCTCTGATAACCAACGATATCCACTGATAACTAACGATAACCACTGATAACCAACGATAACCATTGATAACAAACATTAACCACTGATAACCATCAATAACCACTGATATCCAGCGATTACCACTGATAACCAAGAACAACCACTGTTATCCAAAAATAACCACTGATAAACAACGATAACCAAGAATAACCACACATAACCAAGAATAACGAACAAAAACCACTGATAACCAACAATAACCACTGATAACAGTGATAACTAAGTATAACCAACAATAAACAAGAATAACGAACAATAACCACTGGTAACCAGTTATAACCACTGATAACCAATGATAACCAAGAATAACCAACCATAACCAACTAAAATCATTGTTAACCAACAATAACCACCGATAACCAACGATAACCAAGAATAACCAACAATAACCACTGGTGACCAACTATAACCACTGATAACCAACGATAACCACTGATAACCAACGATAACTACTGATAACCAACGATAACCACTGATAACCACTGATAACCAACGATAACCACTGATAACCAACAATAACCACTGATAACCAACGATAGCCACTGATAACCACTGATAACCAACGATAACCACTGATAACCAACAATAACCACTGATAACCAACGATAGCCACTGATAACCAACGTTAACCACTGATAACCATCATTAACCACTGATAACCAACGTTAACCACTGATAACCAACGATAACCACTGATAACCAACGATAACCACTGATAACCACTGATAACCAACGAAAACCACTGATAACCAACAATAACCACTGATAACCAACGATAACCAAGAATAATCAACAATAACCAAGAATAACCAACAATAACCACTGATAACCAACAATAACCACTGATAACCAACTAAAACCACTGATAACCAAGAATATCCACTGATAACCAACAATAACTACTGCTAACCAACGATAACCAACTATAACCAACAATAACCAAGAATAACCAACAATAACCACTGATGACCAACAATAACCACTGATAACCAACGGTAACCAAGAATAAACAACAATATCCAAGAATAACCAACAATAACCACTGATAAGCAACAATAACCTTTGATTACCAAAGATATCCAAGAATAACCAACAATAACCAAGAATAACCCACAATAACCACTGGTAACCAACGATAACAACTGATAATCAACAGTAACCACTGATAACAATCACTAACCACTGATAACCAACGATAACCACTGATAACCAACAATAACCACATATAACCAAGAATGAGCACTTTACCACGTGGAACAAGGAATGCATAATCAATAAATGCTTTCAACAACTTAAAAAGCTTTCCAAATTGTAAACAAGGATGTTATAACATGATTGATGTACCAGTTAGTCTCAGAGCACCTGTTTGACGGCTGATAGAGCGAGTGCACTTTACCATTTTGAATAAGGAATGCATAATCAATAAACGCTTTTAACTACTTAAAAAGCATTCCAAATTGTAGATAAGTATGTTATAACATTATTGACGTACCAGTTACACACGGAGCACTTGTTTGACGGCTGATGAAGCGAGATTTAGTTGGATTCCAAATAGAGAGCACTTTACCATGTGGAATAAGGAATGCATAATCAATAAACGCTTTTAACAACTTAAAAAGCATTTCAAATGTGCATCTTTATGGGCGGTCATCAATCACTGGACTGGACCAGTGGACTGGACTACAAAATTGGAAACCATGCCCATAATTACTATACTACTAAACCCAAGACCATAAAAACCTTCGCCTAACTGTGCCCAGTATTCGCTAACAGGTGATTTAACACTAAGGATCGTTGTTCCCAGCGTTTTAACACTAAGGATTGTCGTCCCCAGCGTTTTAACACTAAGTATTGTCGTTCCCGGTGTTCTAACACTAAGGATCGTGAGGTGGCGAATATTTAGGTTGATCCACATACTGGGCGCTGTTAGGCGAATACTGGGTGCCGTTAGGTCCATACTGGGCGCAGTTAGGCGAAGGTTTTTATTGTCTTGTGTTTAGTAGTATTGTAATTATGGGCGCGGTTTCCTGTTTTGTAGTCCAGTCCAGTCCACTGGTCCAGTCCTGTGATTGATGACCGCCATCTTTTTGATACGGTAGACCCTATCATTTATGTTCTGGTGAAGAGTTGTGGCTCTGTGAATATTACTGAGCAAAAACAACATTGACTTATATGAAAGAGCTTAATGAGCTGATTCTAGTGTACCCATTGTCAGGCGTCAATTAATTTTTGTGGCGGAGTTATGGGTCTATGAATATTAATGAGTAAAAGCAACATGTTGTGGTTTAGGGTTTACAGTGTGTCTCCCGACGAATTTTAAAAAAAATTTGCTATCATCATGTAGAGGAAGGTCTTCTCCATCTTTTAGTTACGTTTCCACGTAAGGGGTGGCGGAGTTATAGCTCAATGAATATTAATGAGCAAATACAACATTGACTCAGATGAAAGAACTTACCGAGCTGATTTTAATTCACCCATTGTCAGCCGTCAATTACGTTGTTGGGTGGAGTTATGGCTCTAGGAATATGAATGAGTAAAACGAATTTTGGCTAGTGTTAAAAAGTGTTAGGATGTAGGGTTTAGGGTTTAGGGTTTTAGGGTTTAGGGTTTAGGGTTTAGGGTTTTAGTTTTCTACCGACCCTCAAATTTTGGCATTTTCTGGCCCGGAACGGAGAGAAACCTGGCCTTTTTCGTCACAAGACTGTCCTCTTTCGTCAAAAATGAGCAGATTCTGTCCTGGAAACTGAAAATGTGTCAAAATCTGTCCCCGAAAATGCAACGTTCAAGGAATTTCTGGCCCGAAAATGGAAAATCGGACGAGTCTCTGGCCCTGAAAGGAAAGAAGTCGTCCGTTGTGTTTGATTTGACTGTCCTTAATGGGTCCGTGTGTTAGACGTTCTATAAAGTTGACAAAAGAATGGGCTTGGTGGATGTAGCAGCGATAGCCGAGTAGTTAGTGAGTGTGAGATAGTCCAGTTTGATCTCTAACTAGATGATCGTACGTTAGACATAGAGTGCAATTGTACACGTGTTTGCACTGTTAGGCGAAGGCTTTATCAGGTTTTAGGGTTTAGTTTTGGTATCTTGGTGCTCTATTGCATGCAATTGGTCATTATCAATTTTGTTGTGTTCTTTGAAACAATCATCGTAAATCAAACAAAGTATTATAAATGTGTGCAACAATATTGTGTTTGTGTCCAAGACGCAATTGATTATGTGCTCCTGTTCAAGTATTTTACTCTATCTTGGATCTACACCAACAAGAAAAGAATTAAAATACATTCAGTTGTGCTTACCTGTTTAGCAGTTTTAGGCACTTGCACTTCCACGCTGTCTACAAATTCCCGGCACCTTCTCATTATTGGAGTAGTTTTGGCGCCGAGTTCATCTGAAAAAAAGTCACGGATATATCCATCCAGTAGATCACTTGCAACTCCAGCACCACCAGCACCTTCTCCTGGTGCTGCCTCGCTTTGTCTCGGTGCTGATGCACTCGTGCTAGGTTCTATAGTGTTAAATGATAAGGAGAAATGTTATCATAATTTGGAGAGCACACTCCACCTTGAACAGTACGACGAATCAAGTTGGAAGCGTGAATTGCATTCGAAGTACCCTGGAAAAGATGATAGTACCTGTAAATTAAATGAAAGATCAATGAAGTCACAGTATTGAGGCTGAGGCATACTTGAATGCAGTTTGTGGCAGGTGGCCGACGTGCTTCGACACCTCCTCCACTTCTTTTTGAGACATGGTGGCTGCAACTTTGGTCGACACGTGCCTGCGCACCTGTGTCGCAGTGGGCATTTTGACTTCATGCCCCAAGTACTTGCCAACCTTAAATTAGAAAAAGAGGAGCTTTTGTCAACAAATTGCCAACGGTTGGTTACCTGTTTGATGTAGTGTGCGTAATTCTTCAGTGGTCTGCCTTCACAATTTATGAGCAACTGAGGTTGCTCTTTGTAGTTGGCAATCATTGGCCTCACATGTTGCACGTACCCTGCAAGAAGGTCTGCTTCCCTTTGACGAAGTGTTAACTTGGCAGGGCCGTGCGTGCCACTGGTTTTGTGACGACCAACCTACAGAAAGTTTACAAGTTGTCGTGCAATAGTTTGTTCGTTTTACCTTAACTATGGTGTAGGTGGCCCCATCTTCGACTGCCGTCTTCCGCTTCATGTACATCTCGGTTGTGAGCCCCAGGACCGGTCCCGGCCTTTGGGAGTTTCCATACATGAGCAAGGCGAAAAGGTAAGAAGCCACCATGTTGATCTCCTTGTCGGACAGGAAGCCTCCCTCTAAGGCAGCCTCGGAAACTAGGTCTTCGATGGCCTGCATATTAGAATTTTCGAAGAGCATTTGAAAACCGGTGATATCGGCTGGGTTTTCGGCAAGCTCTTGCTCCCTTTCCATTCTATATTCTTGCTGCTCCTTTCTTAACACTGATTCCCAGGTCTTGATCCGCTTCTCCATTTTGGTGAGCTGGTGCATCTCAGTTTCGCTGATTTCGGTTCCTAAGAGAAGGAAATTTATGCCCATTCCGATCCTTTGTAGTTTAGTCAGTCGCCCTCCGTGACCGATTCCATCAGCCTCGAGCCGGGTCAAGTACCTCTCAATAGTCTTGGGTTTTACTAGACACTCCCAGCTGATGGTAGAGCCATTGGAGGCATAGTATAAGTACTTACTGAGATCTATGGAGATTTGTTTGGCTTCTCTCGGGCTCCTTCTTTTGCCGTCCAGGCCTCGTAGATAGCGATAAAATGATCTCAGCGACGTCGAATCTGGCACGGAAAAGTATTTGTAGTGGAAAGTTCTCCCCTTGGTCTCGGATCGCCCAGACGAAACGATTTTTGGTCGTTCAGGCTTATCGGGGTCGTGCTCGCCGATGGCGAGATCGTCGTCCGATTCGGTTTCCTCCTCGTCCTCGTCCTCCTCTTCCTCGACATCAACTCGGTGTGGTGCGGTTTCCTCCTCTTCCTCAGCGTTGACTTGGTCTTGTGCGGTTTCCTCCTCTCCCTCCTCTAGCTCTTCCGATTCGACACCGTCGTTCTGGCATTCTCCTTCCAAAGGACCTGCCGAAGTGGTGCTGGGCTCGTCGACAAGTGTGATGGTGACCTTGTCCGGCTCGCTCCACATCTTGATCAAGGTGGTACTGCCCCCAGCTGCTTTCCTGTGAAAAGAAAGTGCAAGTCACCGCGTGGACGACTTTACGTTTGTCTCACCTGAACGAAGCCAAGGCTTTGCTCACCCTCTTTCCCTGCGAAGCTGCAAAAATTGCCCCGGGCACGAGGCGCTTCGGCACCACCTTGGCCTTCCGGAGCGCCTCGGTCCGCTCTTTACGAGAGAGGTCGGAGTGGACAGCTTGCATGTGATTGGCCAGCTTTTTCAGTGGCCTGCCAGCCGAAGCGCAACCTTTGATGGGACACAATTTGTGCTTCCGGTAGTGCTCGAAGTTGGTGTCCTTTGGTGCTGCCGTGGCTGCTCTCCTGCGTTGAGCGCACGACATAAGCACTACGCATTGGTAGTCACAAGAACAGTACCTGCTCGGTCCTTCCCGTCCTGGCTCCTCTGGACTTTGACTCTCCCTCTCCTGACTCGAGAACGTCGCCGGGTTGGAATCGTCGCTCCTGTACAAAGAAAACAAAGCCTGGCTTACCCGCCAGCTCATGCAGACGAACCCGGTAAGGTCCACGCTGACTTTCTCGATTCTCAGCTCCATCCTCCTGCGTAAACCAAACAAACGAAACATCAGACATAGATACTGACGTCGTCGGGCGAACACGTACTTGGGACGTTTAGGTGGTGTCGGTTCCAAGTCGTCTTCGAGGATTTCGATGTCGCTGTCGCTGTCGCCTGCTTGAGAGAGAGAGAGAGCGGTCAACAGAAGTAGTCAGTTGGTCTGCACTTTCGCTCACCGTTACGAGGTCCGGGATTGACTTCGACGTCGCCACGACGACCGATTGCAGCTCGCCGCTTTCGTACGGAGATCATTGCCTGGCAACGAGGGAAAGTGTACAGAACAGAAGTAGAACAAAGTAACACATGCCTTTTATAAGGCCACACCCCTACTGTATTAAAACTGGAAAAAATGGAGGCCTACTACGGAAACCGATTTGCTGAAAAGTCCCGAATGGGCGTGGCTAAAATCCGATGTCGCTGTTGGGTAGCTAAGGACGAAAGCTTTGACTGTTTTGACGTCCGTTTTCCTTGAAAGTGCTTGTGGGCAGAGTTACGGCCAGTGTTTGTTTGCATTGTGTGCACACGACGGCATGCCGTTGCTCTATGGTAATGTTGACGAGGGTGGGGCTAACGGAGATCATTGCCTGGCAACAAGGGAAAGTGTACAGAACAGAACTAGAACAAACTAACACGTGCCTTTCATAAGGCCACACCCCTACTGCATTAAAACTGGGAAAAAAAATGGAGGCCTACTCAAAAGTGTTCTTCCTGGCCTGTGTGACTGTAACAACCTCGTCAGCGTGTGCAATTGTAGGTTCTTGGGTGTGATTAGCCACTCACCGATACGAGGACACTGGAAAGATGCTTCGGGTCTGGTCGTAAGGCCGGAAAACAGAGAGAAGTGATGAGAGCTTGTGCACCTCTTCAGAACATGTGCTCGATTCGAACCACACCCAAGGACTCCTCCCATCAATTAGAATGAACTGATCAATACATTGAAGAATGCTTGTTAGCTTCGGGAGGATCTACGTGCACTAGTTGAAGTTAACGAGGACGACACCGATTGGCACCAACGGAAACCGATTTGCTGAAAAGTCCTGAATGGGCGTGGCTAAAATCCGATGTCGCCGTTGGGTAGCTAAGGACGAAAGCTTTGACCGTTTTGACGTCCGTTTTCCTTGAAAATGCTTGTGGGCGGAGTTACAGCAAGCGTTAAATTTCGCCCAGTGTTTGTTTGCATTATGTGCATGCCGTTGCTTGATGATAACGTTGACGAGGGTGGGGCTAACGGACGTTCGACCGCTAAAAAAAGCCAATTTTATGTCGTGAGTGGGCGTGGCTAAAATCTGACGTCACCGTTGGATATCTGAGGGCAAAAGCTTTGACCGTTTTGACGTCCGTTTTCCTTGAAACTGCTTGTGGGCAGAGTTACGGCCAGTGTTTGTTTGCATTGTGTGCACATGACGGCGTGCCGTTGCTCTATGGTAATGTTGACGACGGTGGGGCTAATTGACGATGGATCCCATTACGAAGACCAAAATCAAAATGATGAGGGCGGGCCAAGTTTGCCAAAATTAGGAGGGTTGGGCTAAACTTGTGCTGTACTTTGGGTAGTAACCGGCAAAAGTTTTAGTAAGAAACCCTCTAGCAGGGACATTCCTCAGATTCCTCACTGAATATTGGTTTCGGTCACCTGAGGAATGTCCGAGGAACTTGAAATGGGCTACGTGTAATCAACGAGGAACGGTGAGGAACTGTAGACCTAAGTTAGCCCTATCCACCAAATTACTTAGTTTAGCCACAATTGGTCTCGTTCAAAAAGTGGAGCGTCTTAAAAATGTCCAAAAATTGAGGACAGAAATGTTCCCAAATTTGGTTAAGTTTGACGTGGCGTAGAAAGAAAATTGAATGACGTACCAAAGGGGCAATAGTGAGGAACAGTAGATGGATACCCCCAGAATATGGGGAAAATGTCGAAAAACCCATACCTTGAAAAGCAACTGAGGAAACAGAGTCGGTAAAGTGAGGAATTTCTGAGGAATTTTTGAGGAATTTTTGGTCTTCAGATTGGTGGCTTATTACAGCCTACTGAAACGTCCCTAAATACGTCCCTTTGGTCTCTGGAGGGACAGTTTTATGTCCCTTTGCCCTATTTCGTCCCTTTTGTCTCTGGAGGGACGGTTTTATGTCCCTTTGCCCTATTATGTCCTTCTTATGTCCCTGTTATGTTGCTATGGTCTCTGGAGGGACAGTCTTATGTCCCTTTGGCCTCAGGAGGGTAAAGCTTATGTCCCTGCAGTGAAATGACGTCATATGACCTGAAAACTCTTAAGGGGGCGGTCTTGGGGGTGAAAATTGCTCGAGGGGGCAAAACAGGGTTGAAAATCGTCGCGGGGGCGAGCTTTGAGTGAAAAATCCCCGGGGGGCCCACTAGGGGTGAAAATTCGTTGCGGGGGCCGACTTAAGGTGTAAATACCTCGAGGGGGCGAACTAGGGGTGAAAATTCGTCGGGGGGGCGGACTTGGGGTGAAAATACCTCGGGGGGCCGGACTTGGGCTGAAAATTCCTTGAGGGGGCGGACTTATGTTGTATCGTTCTGTTGTTCGAGCTTACCGCGATGCAATCTTTGAGGCTCCGTATCTCTGAAACTAAGCCTCTCACCACGATTTGAGCGTCAAAACCTCAAGAGCCGAGTGATCAATCTTCTTCGTTTCGGTACTTTCGTTGTCTCTTGAGACCACCGGAAAGCTGTACAATTTTTCGATTGCGCGCGACCGCTTTTTGTCTCTTGGTTCGGGGTTTAGTTTTCTACCAACTTCATAAATATGTCTCGAATCCACTTTTTTCTGGCCCGAAATCAGAAATTTGCTGTCCCGCGTCCCTCGAAATGATGAATTTCTGTCCTGAAATTGAAAAATATGGCAATTTCTGGCCCGAAAACGACAAGAACATGCATTTCTGGCCCGAAAATTATGGTAACTTTGACTTTCTGGCCCAAAGGCGATGGTGACTTGAAATTTCTGGCCTAAAAACATCTGGCACTTTTCGTCTCAAACTCTTGTGCACTGGGTGCGAGCAAGCATGTGTACCGACCACTTTTCAGCCTTTGATTGTTAGAATTGATTTTTATTTGCATGAATGGAACGTTCTTCAATGGGGTAAATAGTTGAACAAAGTGAATAGAAAAAAGGTGAAGTTCAATGTTAAGGAATGTTAATGATTGACTACAATGTTCTGGCAGGTAATGCGTCTGCTTGTTGGAAGTCAAGATGATCTCCTGTTTAGATACTTCACTTTGTCCTGTATCTATTATGATTGTCAAACATTAACACACATAATCTAATTCTTTGCACCTGTCTTGGAGTTTTACGAATTTGAGACAGCCCCAAAAACTCCCGGCACCTCGACATTGATGGTGTAGCTTTCTCACCAAGTTCTTGAGCAAAGAACTCCAGTATGGTCTCGTCTATCTCATTTTGTGCTGTGTAAATCACGTCACCCAAATTATGATTAGAGTTTTGAACCTACTTGGTGTTTCTGTCGATTGACTAGCTGAACTTGGTTCTGTCTGCACAGTTGAAGTACTTGCTTCTGTGGTGTTTATTACCAAAAGGTGTCATCAATAATGAAAACTGTGTATTAACTATACCTCCAACAGTGGAACGAATGAGATTGTATGCATTGACGCTGTTGGAAGGGCCTTGCAAGAGGCGATAGTGTCTGAAAAAAGGAATAAGTTTTTGTCAAGAACACTAAGAGACATACTTGAAGGATGTCTGCGGTAAATGGCTAATATGCTTAGAAACCTCCTCCACCTCCTTCTGAGTCTGATTTGATGCTATGGTAGTAGAAACATGTCTGCGGACTTGGGTCGCCGTTGGCATCTTCTCCTGCCCCAAGTACTTGCCAACCTTGAGTTAAAATTTGCAAGCATGTTTTGGAAAACTGATCAGTTACCTGTTTAATATAGTAGCAGTAATTCTTGAGCGGATTGGCCCTGCAGTTCACTATGAGCAGCGGCTGCTCATCGCAATTGGGTATCATCGACCTCACGTGCCGCACATACCCGTCTAGTAAACTCGCATGTCTCGGCAGCATGGTGATGTTTGCAGGGCCATGAGTACCATAAGTTTTGTGACAGTCAACCTAGAAATGCACTTTATTACTATGAATGGTGAACTTTTGTCATACCTTGATTATGGTGTAGGTAACTCCCTCTTTAATGACTTCCTTCCTCTTCTCATACATCTCCGTCGTCATACCCAGAATAGGTCCCGGTCTTTGGGAGTTACCATACATCATTGCAGCAAAAAGCCACGAGGCAACAATGTTAATTTGTGAGTTAGAGAGGTAGCTGCCCTCTTCAGCGGCGTCGGACACAATGCTCTCAATAGCTTCCACTGATGAGTCCTGGAAGAGGGCTTCGTATCCTGTCATCTCTGCTGGATTTTCAGCCAATTCCTGCTCTCGGTGCATCCTGTGCCCCTCCTGCTTCTTTCTTTTGACTTTCTGCCATTTCTTGATCCTTGTTTGCATCAGCATTAGCTTGTTTCTCTGGTTCCCCGTTAACTCAGTTTCCACAAGGAGAAACTGGATTCCTTGTTCTATTCTTTGTAACTTGGTCAATTGGCCTGCATAGCCGATGCCGTCTTCGACCAGCTGGTCCAAGTATCTCCTCATTGTGACGGCATTTATGAGGCATTCCCAGTCTACTGCAGAGCTTTTTGAGCCGAAGTACAGATACTTGCTTAGGTCAACGGCGCACTGCATTGATTCCCTTTCGCTCTTTTCACCCCCGTCCAATTGCTTTAAAAAGCGAAGGAACATGCTCAGCGAAGGTGAATCAAGCACCGAAAAGTGCTTGTAGTGGAAGGTTTTACCTTTAGTCTTCTTCCGTGAAGACATGACGACTCTCGGTCTGTCTGATCTGTCAGAAAAAAGTTCGACTTGCTCTTCCTCTTGCTCCCTCTCCTCGTCCTCTCGTTCACTCTCCTCTTGTTCACTTTCCTCTTCCACACTCTCCTCTTCCACTCGTTCGGTTTCCTCGTCCTCTATCTCAGGTTCCTGGTCAACATCGAACACTTCTACTTCATCAGTGTCACTTGCTCGGTGGTCGGGTTCGTTGCCGTTCGACGGTCCTGCGTTGACGGGCTGACCGGTGGCGGCAGGCTCTTCGACGATGCTGATGGTCACGTCTGGCTCCTTCGTCTTAGTCCACATCTTTATCAGCGTTTTGGTTCCGCTTGCGGCATCTCTGAACGAGAAAAACAATTGCACACAGTTCCATGATGCGGACGCGCTCGCTCACACTTTACCTGAACATGGTCAAAGCCTTGGCGACCTTCTTACCACTGGTCACCGCCAGCCTCTTTGCTGCCACCAAGTGTTTCGGCACAACTTTGGCCTCCTTTAGGGCTTCTCTCCTCTTGAGAGCCGAGAGCTTGGGGTGAACGGACGTCATGTGGTTTGCCAATTTCTTCAGCGGTCTGCCTGCCGACGGGCAGCCTTCCACTGGGCAGAGTTTGTACTTACGGTACCTCTCCATGCTGCGCGTAGCTGCGTCCTTTCTTCGCGACACATGCCTGCATTGGGTAAGCAGCAACGACCGTCAAGCGGCCTCAAAAACTGTATACCTTTCTTTCTCTCCTAGTGCTTCTTCACGCAACCTCGAGCACTCTCCGCTCGGACCTGCTTCACTCAAGTCGCTCCTGCACGGGACAAAGAGAAAGCATCGCTCAGAGATGCGGTGCACGCATGCAAACGAACCCAGTCAGGTCGATCTGGACTTTGTCGATGGTCAGCTCCATCCTCCTGCACGAAATAGAGCGACGCGTAGAGCGAGACGTGCATTGCAAAAAAGCAAACCTCATTCGCTTTGGCTGCCTCGGCTCGAAGTCTTCCAGCTCGTCTTCCAGCTCAAAGTCGCTGTCGCCTACGAGAAACGAGAGAGAATGATCGTCGAACATCTCGACAGTCGACTTACTGGAGCTGCTTCCCGGTCCTGGATTGGTCTCGACGTCACCGCACATCAGAAGGAGACCGATGTTTTGAACTGGAGGAAACGAAACGATCACAGTTGTGTGCGAGCGGGAAGAGAACGCATGTCGACACTTACCAGGGGTGCTGGGAAGTTCCGGGACGAGACATGCGGTCAGCTGTCGCTCTCTGTAACAGCAGCAGACTTCTGCGAGGAAACAACAGTCTCGCTGATTTGTGTGCAAGGTAACGAGACAGAACTCACCCTCTTCAAAGGGATCACGGTCGGCAGCTGCTGCGACGACGACGTCGTTGAACAGCTGCAGTGTGCACAGTAAGAAACACATTGGTCATTGAATTAAACACAAACTCACGTACCAGGTTCAGAGAGAGTAAGACCAACAACAGCGGACGAACGGCTACACTCCCAGCAGTGGTTGGGCGCCTCTTACGCCCACGGTCTCGGTGTGCGCCAATGGCGGCTCTCCACTGCTCCAGAGAGATCATCGTCTGTATGGAAGGTGATCTCGTAGACATTGAAGTTATTGTGCATTGCACACATGTGCTCTTGTGTGTGCATTAACCCTCTTACCGCGATTAATTGTAAACGTTGCTCCACCCACGTCACGCGATGGCTGTTTTTGAATTGTGACAGCTATCTCGGTACTGCGCTTTGTCTCTGCTCTGGACGCTTCAGCGCGGAAGCTAGAGGTACGACAATGTTTTCTCAACCTGTACTATGTCCTGGGCTACTGTTATTTGTCCATCAAAGCTTGAGTTGGACCGTCAAAGCTATCTGCTACCGTCATTCACTTACGCGAGCAACTATTCTTCGCTTCTTCCCTACACCACGCAGCGTAAGCTGTACCAGGAACCTTCTGTGTTGTTCAAAACTGGACCTTGGCCATTGTGGAAGACTGTTTGAGCGTGATAACGACATCATCAACGGCTTTCAACTTGTACCGGGCGTGTCTAACTCCACCTACCTCACCGCCATTTTTCCATTCATGTTGCTGTAACTTGGAGAGCAGTTTGTGCCGCTTCTACTCGCCTCTGCGTGTTTGCTACAGCTAAGTGAGTGTTGTCTATCATACTAGTGTACTCCAGAGCTTTGCTAGTAAACTTTTAAGCTTTGTATGACCCGTCAAAGCTACTCGTCAGCAAGTGATGGCGGACGAGTGAGTTGTCACGCTTCTCCTACGTGTTGCTCTGTGTACACGGCAACTACAGCCTCTTAGGATGTTTAGAACTTGACCATGGTCATTGTGGGAGCCTTTTTGTGTGTGTTACTAAGCACAACTGCTGTTGACAGCCCTGTTGGAGCTCATTTTCTGCCTCAACTAGAACAGAAATAATTTCCAGGAGAACACAGCTTTGTTGCTGCACACTTTGTATCACTATTTTACACTTCCAACAGCTTAGTAAGTGTTATAAACTTCTGGTTTGCCTTGAGCTATCTACTAGCAAGCTATTGAGTTATTTGTGACAACCAGGTGAGTACATTTTTATACTTATTGTGCCAGCAAAGAACACTGCTTTCTCTGTACAGCGTACGTGAGCGACGTGTGTATCGTCAGGATGCTCAGGCTTGCTATGGACGATTGTAATCTTTAAAAAGGTGAAAATAGAATGTATTTATCTTGTGTATAATGTTTGTTTTGCTTGTGTGTGCTTGGTGCTAGTGTCTCTTACATTATAACCAGTAAACCATGTGTGTCGTCTTGGCTGAAAAATGTCGTGATTGTTGTGTGCATTGTAGCTTGATGGCAGTCATGGCGTGTGCATTGTAGCTTGATGTTAGTCATGGCAGTAGTTAGTGTGTCATACACTTCAGTTGTACAGTTATATACTCATGTTATCAGTATTATTAGCCTCTTCTCATCTATTACAGTGCTGAGAAACTACCATGCTATCTGCTGATACCTTGACGTGTTTTTGCTGTCTGCTCAAGATCAAAATCTTGTTCAAGCTTTCCATTACTTTTATGTTGATTGCTGTGATTGATAATAATATTCAAACACACACCACCCTCTTCTGCCTGAGTAGCAAACTGTCTGTGAAAGCAAGTACAGCACTCGTCTCAACAGCAAAGCTGTGTAGACACTGTACTATTGCAGCAAGAAGCTGTCAATTATCACTGCTTGGTGGGCGTTTGTTTACACAGACTAACGAGTGTTAGAAACCACAATAAACAAGTTAGAATACTATAGCAACTATGTTTCAACGTTGCCAAGGAGTTTTGGCAGCAACAAAGTAAGTTGGCTGGCGCTAGCGGTAGCTGTTTCGAGGTAACGAAGACGCGCATATATATATGCGCGTCGCGTATACGGGTGGATTTCATCGCGCATAAATATATGCGCGTCGCGGTAAAAGGGTTAATTAGAACACCATACACAAGTGTATCTGTGTTCTACGCACAGGTTTGGATCGTCTTTCCAGTGCACTCTTAGCACACGTTCTTGTGATTCACGCTTTGCAAAACAGCGAACTAGTCAAACACGCATGGCTCTGCACGGCCACAGACGCTTGTGGATGCTTCGCAGCCATTAAAGAAAAAAGAAAATGGAGTCCAACTCAAAACAGGCCTGACTACAACTTGTCGGCTCGAACGCTGGTCAAACCGCCGAGACTTTGTACAAAATTGGATTGCAAGTTGTCATCGGGTACTCACCGACGCTTAGACACTTTAGAGAAGTTCCGACAGTGGCTTCTGACCTCAGAAAAGATTGAAAGATCGAGACTGCTGTAAACAACTGCTAGCACTGCTTGAACATGTGATCAACTGAGACCACAACCAAATGCTCCTCCCACTAATTGCTTACTACAAAGGCAATAGAGACTATGGAGGGCAAGACGTTTGCACCAACGGCACGTGATTGACGAGAGCTTCGGCGGTTTTGATGACCGTTTTCGAAGATGCTCTTGGGCGGAGCCACGGCGTCACGTGTGCAAGTGTACGTATCCTCCGTTTAGTACGGGTGGGGTGTTTGCGAACAACATGGCAAGGCATCTGCATTGATCAATTATCAAAGAAATTGAGGGGCGTGGCAGAAAGCCAATTGCACCAATGAAAACCCCCGATGAAAGCTTCGAACATTTCGACGTCCGCTTTGCACAAAAATACACTTGGGCGGAGCTACGCCAGTTTGTATGTCGGTGGTCACGAACGCCGTTTGTATGAGTTAAGCGTCTGCCCTAGTAAATAATGTCAGACATATGCGTTATCCAATTTTTCGAAGTAATGAAGGGGTGTGGTCAATGGCCAACCGCACCAACGGAAAGCCTTCGACGTGAGCTTTGAACAGTTCGAAGTCCGTTTTTCACGAGAATGCTCTCGGGCGGAGCTGCGGCACAATTTGTATTATGAGGAAAACCCTCTACCAGGGACATATGCATTCCTCACTTTGGCTGTTGAAAAGGCCATAATTTAGCGAAAAATGACGCTCGGTCCCTTGAGGAAACTCCGAGGAACTTGAAATCCGCTGCGAGTAACGAGTGAGCAATGGTGAGGAATGACAGAGGTAAAACTGGCCTACCTGGTGATGTATGTCACTCAATTGTGGTTAGCCTAGTTAAAGTAATACTAGCTCTCAGAAATTTCAATTTTTGAGGACTAAAAATTGCCTAAATTTGACACAAGTTTGGAGCGCTGTAGAAGAAAAATGAAAGAAATTATGTTGAATGTATTTATGAGGAATGATAGCCTACAAGCCATAGATTGTGAGAAAATTGAGCAAAAGATCCAAATGTCAATAGTAACGTGAGGAAAAGGATGTAAAAAATGAGGAATTTTTGAGAATTTTTATTTGATGAAAATGTGAAGATAGTCATAGTTTTCTACCAACTTCATAAATATGTCTCGAATCCACTTTTTTCTGGCCCGAAATCAGAAATTTGCTGTCCCGCGTCCCTCGAAATGATGAATTTCTGTCCTGAAATTGAAAAATATGGCAATTTCTGGCCCGAAAACGACAAGAACATGCATTTCTGGCCCGAAAATTATGGTAACTTTGACTTTCTGGCCCAAAGGCGATGGTGACTTGAAATTTCTGGCCTAAAAACATCTGGCACTTTTCGTCTCAAACTCTTGTGCACTGGGTGCGAGCAAGCATGTGTACCGACCACTTTTCAGCCTTTGATTGTTAGAATTGATTTTTATTTGCATGAATGGAACGTTCTTCAATGGGGTAAATAGTTGAACAAAGTGAATAGAAAAAAGGTGAAGTTCAATGTTAAGGAATGTTAATGATTGACTACAATGTTCTGGCAGGTAATGCGTCTGCTTGTTGGAAGTCAAGATGATCTCCTGTTTAGATACTTCACTTTGTCCTGTATCTATTATGATTGTCAAACATTAACACACATAATCTAATTCTTTGCACCTGTCTTGGAGTTTTACGAATTTGAGACAGCCCCAAAAACTCCCGGCACCTCGACATTGATGGTGTAGCTTTCTCACCAAGTTCTTGAGCAAAGAACTCCAGTATGGTCTCGTCTATCTCATTTTGTGCTGTGTAAATCACGTCACCCAAATTATGATTAGAGTTTTGAACCTACTTGGTGTTTCTGTCGATTGACTAGCTGAACTTGGTTCTGTCTGCACAGTTGAAGTACTTGCTTCTGTGGTGTTTATTACCAAAAGGTGTCATCAATAATGAAAACTGTGTATTAACTATACCTCCAACAGTGGAACGAATGAGATTGTATGCATTGACGCTGTTGGAAGGGCCTTGCAAGAGGCGATAGTGTCTGAAAAAAGGAATAAGTTTTTGTCAAGAACACTAAGAGACATACTTGAAGGATGTCTGCGGTAAATGGCTAATATGCTTAGAAACCTCCTCCACCTCCTTCTGAGTCTGATTTGATGCTATGGTAGTAGAAACATGTCTGCGGACTTGGGTCGCCGTTGGCATCTTCTCCTGCCCCAAGTACTTGCCAACCTTGAGTTAAAATTTGCAAGCATGTTTTGGAAAACTGATCAGTTACCTGTTTAATATAGTAGCAGTAATTCTTGAGCGGATTGGCCCTGCAGTTCACTATGAGCAGCGGCTGCTCATCGCAATTGGGTATCATCGACCTCACGTGCCGCACATACCCGTCTAGTAAACTCGCATGTCTCGGCAGCATGGTGATGTTTGCAGGGCCATGAGTACCATAAGTTTTGTGACAGTCAACCTAGAAATGCACTTTATTACTATGAATGGTGAACTTTTGTCATACCTTGATTATGGTGTAGGTAACTCCCTCTTTAATGACTTCCTTCCTCTTCTCATACATCTCCGTCGTCATACCCAGAATAGGTCCCGGTCTTTGGGAGTTACCATACATCATTGCAGCAAAAAGCCACGAGGCAACAATGTTAATTTGTGAGTTAGAGAGGTAGCTGCCCTCTTCAGCGGCGTCGGACACAATGCTCTCAATAGCTTCCACTGATGAGTCCTGGAAGAGGGCTTCGTATCCTGTCATCTCTGCTGGATTTTCAGCCAATTCCTGCTCTCGGTGCATCCTGTGCCCCTCCTGCTTCTTTCTTTTGACTTTCTGCCATTTCTTGATCCTTGTTTGCATCAGCATTAGCTTGTTTCTCTGGTTCCCCGTTAACTCAGTTTCCACAAGGAGAAACTGGATTCCTTGTTCTATTCTTTGTAACTTGGTCAATTGGCCTGCATAGCCGATGCCGTCTTCGACCAGCTGGTCCAAGTATCTCCTCATTGTGACGGCATTTATGAGGCATTCCCAGTCTACTGCAGAGCTTTTTGAGCCGAAGTACAGATACTTGCTTAGGTCAACGGCGCACTGCATTGATTCCCTTTCGCTCTTTTCACCCCCGTCCAATTGCTTTAAAAAGCGAAGGAACATGCTCAGCGAAGGTGAATCAAGCACCGAAAAGTGCTTGTAGTGGAAGGTTTTACCTTTAGTCTTCTTCCGTGAAGACATGACGACTCTCGGTCTGTCTGATCTGTCAGAAAAAAGTTCGACTTGCTCTTCCTCTTGCTCCCTCTCCTCGTCCTCTCGTTCACTCTCCTCTTGTTCACTTTCCTCTTCCACACTCTCCTCTTCCACTCGTTCGGTTTCCTCGTCCTCTATCTCAGGTTCCTGGTCAACATCGAACACTTCTACTTCATCAGTGTCACTTGCTCGGTGGTCGGGTTCGTTGCCGTTCGACGGTCCTGCGTTGACGGGCTGACCGGTGGCGGCAGGCTCTTCGACGATGCTGATGGTCACGTCTGGCTCCTTCGTCTTAGTCCACATCTTTATCAGCGTTTTGGTTCCGCTTGCGGCATCTCTGAACGAGAAAAACAATTGCACACAGTTCCATGATGCGGACGCGCTCGCTCACACTTTACCTGAACATGGTCAAAGCCTTGGCGACCTTCTTACCACTGGTCACCGCCAGCCTCTTTGCTGCCACCAAGTGTTTCGGCACAACTTTGGCCTCCTTTAGGGCTTCTCTC
Organism: Haliclona indistincta; assembly: GCA_964017065.1. NCBI lineage: Eukaryota > Metazoa > Porifera > Demospongiae > Haplosclerida > Chalinidae > Haliclona > Haliclona indistincta. The sequence goes on from OZ024791.1 coordinate 9,165,388, forward strand.
CTCTTGAGAGCCGAGAGCTTGGGGTGAACGGACGTCATGTGGTTTGCCAATTTCTTCAGCGGTCTGCCTGCCGACGGGCAGCCTTCCACTGGGCAGAGTTTGTACTTACGGTACCTCTCCATGCTGCGCGTAGCTGCGTCCTTTCTTCGCGACACATGCCTGCATTGGGTAAGCAGCAACGACCGTCAAGCGGCCTCAAAAACTGTATACCTTTCTTTCTCTCCTAGTGCTTCTTCACGCAACCTCGAGCACTCTCCGCTCGGACCTGCTTCACTCAAGTCGCTCCTGCACGGGACAAAGAGAAAGCATCGCTCAGAGATGCGGTGCACGCATGCAAACGAACCCAGTCAGGTCGATCTGGACTTTGTCGATGGTCAGCTCCATCCTCCTGCACGAAATAGAGCGACGCGTAGAGCGAGACGTGCATTGCAAAAAAGCAAACCTCATTCGCTTTGGCTGCCTCGGCTCGAAGTCTTCCAGCTCGTCTTCCAGCTCAAAGTCGCTGTCGCCTACGAGAAACGAGAGAGAATGATCGTCGAACATCTCGACAGTCGACTTACTGGAGCTGCTTCCCGGTCCTGGATTGGTCTCGACGTCACCGCACATCAGAAGGAGACCGATGTTTTGAACTGGAGGAAACGAAACGATCACAGTTGTGTGCGAGCGGGAAGAGAACGCATGTCGACACTTACCAGGGGTGCTGGGAAGTTCCGGGACGAGACATGCGGTCAGCTGTCGCTCTCTGTAACAGCAGCAGACTTCTGCGAGGAAACAACAGTCTCGCTGATTTGTGTGCAAGGTAACGAGACAGAACTCACCCTCTTCAAAGGGATCACGGTCGGCAGCTGCTGCGACGACGACGTCGTTGAACAGCTGCAGTGTGCACAGTAAGAAACACATTGGTCATTGAATTAAACACAAACTCACGTACCAGGTTCAGAGAGAGTAAGACCAACAACAGCGGACGAACGGCTACACTCCCAGCAGTGGTTGGGCGCCTCTTACGCCCACGGTCTCGGTGTGCGCCAATGGCGGCTCTCCACTGCTCCAGAGAGATCATCGTCTGTATGGAAGGTGATCTCGTAGACATTGAAGTTATTGTGCATTGCACACATGTGCTCTTGTGTGTGCATTAACCCTCTTACCGCGATTAATTGTAAACGTTGCTCCACCCACGTCACGCGATGGCTGTTTTTGAATTGTGACAGCTATCTCGGTACTGCGCTTTGTCTCTGCTCTGGACGCTTCAGCGCGGAAGCTAGAGGTACGACAATGTTTTCTCAACCTGTACTATGTCCTGGGCTACTGTTATTTGTCCATCAAAGCTTGAGTTGGACCGTCAAAGCTATCTGCTACCGTCATTCACTTACGCGAGCAACTATTCTTCGCTTCTTCCCTACACCACGCAGCGTAAGCTGTACCAGGAACCTTCTGTGTTGTTCAAAACTGGACCTTGGCCATTGTGGAAGACTGTTTGAGCGTGATAACGACATCATCAACGGCTTTCAACTTGTACCGGGCGTGTCTAACTCCACCTACCTCACCGCCATTTTTCCATTCATGTTGCTGTAACTTGGAGAGCAGTTTGTGCCGCTTCTACTCGCCTCTGCGTGTTTGCTACAGCTAAGTGAGTGTTGTCTATCATACTAGTGTACTCCAGAGCTTTGCTAGTAAACTTTTAAGCTTTGTATGACCCGTCAAAGCTACTCGTCAGCAAGTGATGGCGGACGAGTGAGTTGTCACGCTTCTCCTACGTGTTGCTCTGTGTACACGGCAACTACAGCCTCTTAGGATGTTTAGAACTTGACCATGGTCATTGTGGGAGCCTTTTTGTGTGTGTTACTAAGCACAACTGCTGTTGACAGCCCTGTTGGAGCTCATTTTCTGCCTCAACTAGAACAGAAATAATTTCCAGGAGAACACAGCTTTGTTGCTGCACACTTTGTATCACTATTTTACACTTCCAACAGCTTAGTAAGTGTTATAAACTTCTGGTTTGCCTTGAGCTATCTACTAGCAAGCTATTGAGTTATTTGTGACAACCAGGTGAGTACATTTTTATACTTATTGTGCCAGCAAAGAACACTGCTTTCTCTGTACAGCGTACGTGAGCGACGTGTGTATCGTCAGGATGCTCAGGCTTGCTATGGACGATTGTAATCTTTAAAAAGGTGAAAATAGAATGTATTTATCTTGTGTATAATGTTTGTTTTGCTTGTGTGTGCTTGGTGCTAGTGTCTCTTACATTATAACCAGTAAACCATGTGTGTCGTCTTGGCTGAAAAATGTCGTGATTGTTGTGTGCATTGTAGCTTGATGGCAGTCATGGCGTGTGCATTGTAGCTTGATGTTAGTCATGGCAGTAGTTAGTGTGTCATACACTTCAGTTGTACAGTTATATACTCATGTTATCAGTATTATTAGCCTCTTCTCATCTATTACAGTGCTGAGAAACTACCATGCTATCTGCTGATACCTTGACGTGTTTTTGCTGTCTGCTCAAGATCAAAATCTTGTTCAAGCTTTCCATTACTTTTATGTTGATTGCTGTGATTGATAATAATATTCAAACACACACCACCCTCTTCTGCCTGAGTAGCAAACTGTCTGTGAAAGCAAGTACAGCACTCGTCTCAACAGCAAAGCTGTGTAGACACTGTACTATTGCAGCAAGAAGCTGTCAATTATCACTGCTTGGTGGGCGTTTGTTTACACAGACTAACGAGTGTTAGAAACCACAATAAACAAGTTAGAATACTATAGCAACTATGTTTCAACGTTGCCAAGGAGTTTTGGCAGCAACAAAGTAAGTTGGCTGGCGCTAGCGGTAGCTGTTTCGAGGTAACGAAGACGCGCATATATATATGCGCGTCGCGTATACGGGTGGATTTCATCGCGCATAAATATATGCGCGTCGCGGTAAAAGGGTTAATTAGAACACCATACACAAGTGTATCTGTGTTCTACGCACAGGTTTGGATCGTCTTTCCAGTGCACTCTTAGCACACGTTCTTGTGATTCACGCTTTGCAAAACAGCGAACTAGTCAAACACGCATGGCTCTGCACGGCCACAGACGCTTGTGGATGCTTCGCAGCCATTAAAGAAAAAAGAAAATGGAGTCCAACTCAAAACAGGCCTGACTACAACTTGTCGGCTCGAACGCTGGTCAAACCGCCGAGACTTTGTACAAAATTGGATTGCAAGTTGTCATCGGGTACTCACCGACGCTTAGACACTTTAGAGAAGTTCCGACAGTGGCTTCTGACCTCAGAAAAGATTGAAAGATCGAGACTGCTGTAAACAACTGCTAGCACTGCTTGAACATGTGATCAACTGAGACCACAACCAAATGCTCCTCCCACTAATTGCTTACTACAAAGGCAATAGAGACTATGGAGGGCAAGACGTTTGCACCAACGGCACGTGATTGACGAGAGCTTCGGCGGTTTTGATGACCGTTTTCGAAGATGCTCTTGGGCGGAGCCACGGCGTCACGTGTGCAAGTGTACGTATCCTCCGTTTAGTACGGGTGGGGTGTTTGCGAACAACATGGCAAGGCATCTGCATTGATCAATTATCAAAGAAATTGAGGGGCGTGGCAGAAAGCCAATTGCACCAATGAAAACCCCCGATGAAAGCTTCGAACATTTCGACGTCCGCTTTGCACAAAAATACACTTGGGCGGAGCTACGCCAGTTTGTATGTCGGTGGTCACGAACGCCGTTTGTATGAGTTAAGCGTCTGCCCTAGTAAATAATGTCAGACATATGCGTTATCCAATTTTTCGAAGTAATGAAGGGGTGTGGTCAATGGCCAACCGCACCAACGGAAAGCCTTCGACGTGAGCTTTGAACAGTTCGAAGTCCGTTTTTCACGAGAATGCTCTCGGGCGGAGCTGCGGCACAATTTGTATTATGAGGAAAACCCTCTACCAGGGACATATGCATTCCTCACTTTGGCTGTTGAAAAGGCCATAATTTAGCGAAAAATGACGCTCGGTCCCTTGAGGAAACTCCGAGGAACTTGAAATCCGCTGCGAGTAACGAGTGAGCAATGGTGAGGAATGACAGAGGTAAAACTGGCCTACCTGGTGATGTATGTCACTCAATTGTGGTTAGCCTAGTTAAAGTAATACTAGCTCTCAGAAATTTCAATTTTTGAGGACTAAAAATTGCCTAAATTTGACACAAGTTTGGAGCGCTGTAGAAGAAAAATGAAAGAAATTATGTTGAATGTATTTATGAGGAATGATAGCCTACAAGCCATAGATTGTGAGAAAATTGAGCAAAAGATCCAAATGTCAATAGTAACGTGAGGAAAAGGATGTAAAAAATGAGGAATTTTTGAGAATTTTTATTTGATGAAAATGTGAAGATAGTCATAGTTGTATTTAACGTACATTTTTTCCGGACTTCGTCCCTGTTTTGACCACAATTGGTCCCTCCAGATGAGGTCTGGTCCCCCTGAGACCAGATTGGTCCCTCCAGGTGATGTTAGGTCCTCCACAGACCAGGATTTGTCCCTGATTTGGTCATCCCCTAGATATGAGGCTGTTTCGAACAGTCCAACGTGTTGATTCCCAATTGGAATGCATGTAGTCATAGTGAATTGAATGTTGTGTGCTTTTTTCCGTGCTGATGTAGGCTAGCAAGCCCAAAACAGACTTTGTCTACAGTTGCACTGCAGTAAAATGTGTACCATAACAAAAAATGTTTGGACAAATGCTGAAGTTGATTGTTACAAATTCAGTGATACATAGGAGGAATGATATACAACGATGTGATTATTAAATGACGAGTACGATGTTAATCAATGTTTTTTAGTATGTAACGTATTTTTTCCTGTAGTTTCGTAGCAGATGTATCCTTCCACTCTGCCAGCTCTCGACAGTCGTCCTCACTGAATGTTTTCTTTTTTGAAGGCCCTATACAATTGAAGAGAACAACAATGGTTATTATTTTTATTGTTGGTGGTTTGAGTTGCTTGATTTTGCTGTTCCTGTGTTCCTTCTGCATGTAGAGGTGAAACACCGTCACAATTATTAATTGTTGTTTGAGGTACCTCGAGTCTGTCGGACAGCAGTTGTTTGAACAACAGCAGTGGTGACAGCAGCCATGGTGGTTAAGTCCCCTTTGGGCGTAACCAAATTCTGACCACGGATTCGGGATCTGCGACCTCGAAAAGGTCTACTTGTTGTCTTTGAAGTGTATGGGATGATTTTAATTTTTTTTGTGTCGTGTCGGTTGTGTTGGGAAAACGTCAGGTAATTGGTTGTGTCAACGTGTAATGGCAGGAAAAGTCCCGAGAACAGATGTACTTAGCCCCGTGTACCTCTTGGTTTAATTGAAATTGAAATTGGCGCATTGGTTACGAAGTTAAAAGCGACCAAATATTGACTATTTTGGGGAATAATCGAAATCGGTTTTTTTCCAATGTTTGAACCTCTATAACTTCACAAGCATAGTAGGGAACATAGCGCAAGTGGCAGGGAATGAAAGACAAGATGACAGAGAGTAAGAAAATGTGTCACACTTTCGTGTAGAATCGATGGAAACGAAGATATTGATCGTCAAACTTTGGGGAAAAATGGGTCGCCATGGTTTAGGCAGGGCCTCAGTAGTAATTATGGGCGCAGTTTCCTGTTTCCTGCACCAAAGGTCAGTCCAGTAGTCCAGTCCACCAGTCAAGTCGACCAGTCCAGTCCAGTGATTGTAGACCGCCCTTTTGTTTGTATGGTTCTTAGAATCGACAAACTCTATTCTATTGAAGTGCTCACACTCCTAGAAGATACTGCTATACATTCTATGACCACTTGCCAGAGCCAAAGAAGGTTACACGGCAACGACGCGGTCGTCTCGAGTAGCTTTCTGAGTGTGCGTCGTACGGTGGTCAACACGATCCCAAGCTTTAGCGTCACTCACACACAAGCTGTACCACGCTTAGGTAGCTTAAGGAAGCTGTGATGGAGTTGTATAATGCTATTGTAAGCTTAACAGTGTTATCAAAGAAGAACAAACACACTGCCGTCACAATCACAGATTGCGAGTAACAGCTAGCAGCTTACTCGACACTACCGAGAAGCGCCTCGAGGAAATATCTTGTTTCGTAAGTTTAAAACAGAGTGAGCAAGCCTTACTAACCCTTAGCTGACTAACCCTTACAAGGATAGTTTATGTCAATTACTTGTCCATCTTTGTCATTATATTGCGGGCGGGAATATTTCATCACCCACGGTTACAAATGAATAATGAATTAGGCCCTAAAGAGTTAATAAATGACATAAAAGCTTGTTTGGGTATAGTGCAGAATAGGGTGCTTCTACTTGTCCTGCTTTTAATGCCATGAATTTGCCAATTTCATTTCTTTCTTATAACAGGGATTATCTGAGTCATAGTGTCGTGATGCAGAATGAGTTTGGAGTTGATTGATAGATAATTATCGTTGAGGGACAGATTAGGGACAGAAGGCCAGACTGTCCCTTTTTTGAAAGTTGTATGCAGCGAATATGAAAATAATGTGGTATATTCTCAGGACCTTCCTTGAACAGATTTTGAAAAGATTTGGAGGCTACACCCCTTTATTAAAATTAAATGGCTATTTGTTTGTAGATCTGTCCCCGAGAAGTAGTATCTTGAGAACGATGCAACTTTAATGAGTGGGAGTGGTTGGGACTGTGTAGTTTAGTCAGATACTTATTAGTAATTGACCAACAATGGCTTCCCTGTAAAGGACATACTGTCTGTATCAGTTACACAAATTTTGATTTTGCAGATTTGTAGCCACACCTACGACAAGTAGAATTACATTGAAAGTGGTTGCGAGGCTGCAAGTATGCGTTTTGTAGTGCAGTCACAGTGCTCTGCTACTGTCCCTTAAAAGTGTGACAACACAATGACATGTGTGGGCAGGCCACACCTCAATGAACAAGGAACAGTAGTTATTATTTATAAGGGTCAATCTAGCAAAATTTTATTAACCCTCTTACCGCGATTAATTGTAATCGTTGCTCCACCCACGTCACGCGATGGCTGTTTTTGAATTGTGACAGCTATCTCGGTACTGCGCTTTGTCTCTGCTCTGGACGCTTCAGCGCGGAAGCTAGATGTACGACAGTGTTTTCTCAACCTGTACTATGTCCTGGGCTACTGTTATTTGTCCATCAAAGCTTGAGTTGGACCGTCAAAGCTATCTGCTACCATCATACACTTACGCGAGCAACTATTCTTCGCTTCTTCCCTACACCACGCAGCGTAAGCTGTACCAGGAACCTTCTGTGTTGTTCAAAACTGGACCTTGGCCATTGTGGAAGACTGTTTGAGCGTGATAACGACATCATCAACGGCTTTCAACTTGTACCGGGCGTGTCTAACTCCACCTACCTCACCGCCATTTTTCCAATCATGTTGCTGTAACTTGGAGAGCAGTTTGTGCCGCTTCTACTCGCCTCTGCGTGTTTGCTACAGCTAAGTGAGTGTTGTCTATCATACTAGTGTACTCCAGAGCTTTGCTAGTAAACTTTTAAGCTTTGTATGACCCGTCAAAGCTACTCGTCAGCAAGTGATGGCGGACGAGTGAGTTGTCACGCTTCTCCTTCGTGTTGCTCTGTGTACACGGCAACTACAGCCTCTTAGGATGTTTAGAACTTGACCATGGTCATTGTGGGAGCCTTTTTGTGTGTGTTACTAAGCACAACTGCTGTTGACAGCCTTGTTGGAGCTCATTTTCTGCCTCAACTAGAACAGAAATAATTTCCAGGACAACACAGCTTTGTTGCTGCACACTTTGTATCACTATTTTACACTTCCAACAGCTTAGTAAGTGTTATAAACATCTGGTTTGCCTTGAGCTATCTACTAGCAAGCTATTGAGTTATTTGTGACAACCAGGTGAGTACATTTTTATACTTATTGTGCCAGCAAAGAACACTGCTTTCTCTGTACAGCATACGTGAGCGACGTGTGTATCGTCAGGATGCTCAGGCTTGCTATGGACGATTGTAATCTTTAAAAAGGTGAAAATAGAATGTATTTATCTTGTGTATAATGTTTGTTTTGCTTGTGTGTGCTTGGTGCTAGTGTCTCTTACATTATAACCAGTAAAGCGTGTGTCGTCTTGGCTGAAAAATGTCGTGATTGTTGTGTGTATTGTAGCTTGATGGCAGTCATGGCGTGTGCATTGTAGCTTGATGTTAGTCATGGCAGTAGTTAGTGTGTCATACACTTCAGTTGTACAGTTATATTATGCTCATGTTATCAGTGTTATTAGCCTCTTCTCATCTATTACAGTGCTGAGAAACTACCATGCTATCTGCTGATACCTTGACGTGTTTTTGCTGTCTGCTCAAGATCAAAATACTTGTTCAAGCTTTCCATTACTTTTATGTTGATTGCTGTGATTGATAATAATATTCGAACACACACCACCCTCTTCTGCCTGAGTAGCAAACTGTCTGTGAAAGCAAGTACAGCACTCGTCTCAACAGCAAAGCTGTGTAGACACTGTACTATTGCAGCAAGAAGCTGTCAGTTATCACTGCTTGGTGGGCGTTTGTTTACACAGACAAACGAGTGTTAGAAACCACAATAAACAAGTTAGAATACTATAGCAACTATGTTTCAACGTTGCCAAGAAGTTTTGGCTGCAACAAAGTAAGTTGGGTGGCGCTAGCGGTAGCTGTTTCGAGGTAACGAAGACGCGCATATATATATGCGCGTCGCGTATACGGGTGGATTTCATCGCGCATAAATATATGCGCGTCGCGGTAAAAGGGTTAATGTCGGTTAATGCTCTCGCGTGAGGGCAATAACTAAATAATAGTTAGACAGCGCATCCGAGGATCTACGCGATTTAGAAGCCCGAGAGCCGTTGCTATATAGCGTCCGAGCGTAGCGAGGGCGCTATGGTAACGGCGCGAGGGCTTCTACATCGCGTAGATCCGATTGGATGGGCTGTCTAACTGATTTAGACCATAGCAACAGCAAACAGAAACGACGCGAACGACAAGCAAGGACACGCGAGCGCTGTTAAAATTATTCAGTAGAACTCCGCGCACAGAACCGTAATCTGCGCCGTGTGGCGGGATTCCACTATAGAGTCGCGGTAGTGGCGGGATTCCACTACGAGAAATAGAGACCCGCAGCTACGCAATCTGGTTGGTCAGTGACGCTTAGCTGTGGTCTAAATATAGGTTAGACGACGGATCGAGGCAACTACGGGATTTAGAGTGCCGCGGGAACCGATGTATAGACGTTCCGAGCGCGTAGCGCGAGGGCGTCTATTTCGGTTGCCAAGGCGCTCTAATTCCCGTAGTTGCCGATGATTCGTCGTCTAAGGTATTTATACTACAGCTACATGGCAACAATAAACCGACGCAGATATTTTTTGAAAAACAATGGTTGATGACCGTCCCAAAGCTGCTGAGTTCCTGCAGCATGAGCGTTTCTTCTTGCTCGAAAACACGTGCATGCTGTGACCCGGCTGCCACACCCACAAACGCCTC